>SNQJ01S0064668.1:9955-31883 GCA_010110895.2 Picea sitchensis
CAAAAAAACGAGAACTCTGGAGAGTTCTCGTTAAGTTGGTAACTATGTTTTATCAATACCACAAGATTCCAAGCTCAATATAAAAGATTTAAACTCGGTAAAGAAATCTTGTATATTATCAAAACTTTTAGGATCCAAGGTATTCAACTCTACCTCAAGCATATGACCTCTCATCTCATCCTGCTTTCCAAAGTGACCTTCCAAGGTGGTCCAGATCTCGTTTGGAGTCTTGTATGCGGAAACATGAAACCATAAATCAGTTGAAATTAATTCAAGAAGAAGTCTTGTCACCTCATCCTTACGGTTCTCCCATATGGTCTTCTCAATCGCCGATGTAGGTTTCATTTATGTCGCCATCGTCAAATTGTACAATCCTTTCCTTTTGAGTTGGAATTTGTCCTTCGTATTCCATTCAAAATAATTGTATTGTGTGAGGATTATCACCAAATTTGACTGAAGAATTGATGTCGTATCCATCCCTCTTACTGGTTTTGAAAACCCTAAAAAATTACTCTCAATTTGCAAGTGAAAAAATGAGAAATTACTGCAGATTTTTTTTTTTTTTGAAGGGTGTCGCACCCTACTTAAGGATACAGTGCAACACTGGCCTTAGTGTCACACTATGGTAGTTCATAAAGTGTGACACTACAACATAGATAAAAAAAAATTAATTTCACAAGCGTGCTTGCAACTGTCGCACCTTTCGACATGGAGAGGGTGCGACACTTCCTACTGTCGCACTTTTCGACAGGGAGAGGGTGTGACACTGTCTGATATGCAGATTATGCTCGCCGAAACTTTGATTTCCATATTCTCTAGCTTGTCTGGTTTTCTCCAAGTAGCTCAGCTCTGATACCATGTCAATGTTTCATGGAAACATGCACATGATACTTAGCTAAAACACAAACTATCAAGAAAAGGACAAGAGATTCAATATGGAAGAATAAAAAAATCTATTCACACTAATCCAATGAGCTAATCAATATGAATACAATGAATGAGTGATATACACTCATATAAGAAAGAACATTCCATAATTAAGAAAAGAGAACAAGCAATGAGATTTTCTTAGGAATGCATGCATAATAGTGATGGTCTAAAATAGAAAGTCTAAAATAGAACTAGCTCCAGTTAACTACCACTGAACTAGTGAGTCGAAAACATAAATATTTCCAATAGGTAATACTTATGCAAAATCTCGGCTTTTAAATGCCATTGACAAGCCCTGATCCAACCACAATGAACTATTTTCCTTTTATCCTTCTTCTTATTTCGACTTTTTTCCGAAGCATGATTTGTCTTCCCACAATGAAGACAAGGATGGAGATTAAATCGATTTCTCTCCATATGGACAACTCAATGAAAATGATGGCACTCAAGAGTTTCTTCAATATTTTTATCATCCACTATATCATCAACCTCATTAACCTCTACATCAAATTTTTGAACATTTGAATCCTGCGCCTTCAAAATTTCAACATGAAATCCGATGCTCACAAATTGAACTAGTTTGGAGTAGTATGGAATGAAAAAGATGAAGTCCTTTTCATATCCTAAACCAGATCGATTCCTTTTAAATTGTAGTTCTTCCCAAGGTCTAAGAATGATTTTGGAAAGATGACTCTACAATTGTTTATGTTCTTCATGCATGTTATCTTTTGTAACTTCAAAAGTAAAATCAAGTTCACATTTACTTACTCTTTTTTTGGTATCACTCTATGCTTCTGCTTGTGACTCAACAAAGCATTATTTCATTAGTCCACTATCGATTAATGGTTCCATCTCATAACCAGTTAAAGAATCATCCACCATATCTTTTGTTGCACATGTATCAATCATTAGGTCATGTGTGTCACAAGTAACATCAACCATTTGTATTAGGTCATTTGTGTCACAAGTTGTATCAGCCATGTTCTCAATTTGCATTGTTATCATTTCCTATTCCTTTTCAATTAATTTTAGTTGGAGTGATTCAATTAGTTTATCCTTCCAATCAATTTTCTTGTGAAGATCAACAACTAAATTATCCAAATCATGTAAAAAAAGTCTTGTAGTTCTTTAATTTCTTTATTGTCAATTTGCAAACGCTTTCCCTGTTTACCCATTTTAGATTTGCAATTGTCACACTCTCTTTTATGTGTTTGTGTCATGCTCGTTTGTACTTATTTTTCTTTCATGTTTGCTTGCTTGTTGCTAACAATCTTAGGGTGTTGGGTACTATAAAAAATGCAGCCTAATTTTATTTTTACAATGATTGAACTTTGAAAAAAATGACTTATTTAATTTCAGGTTGTGCTTTTTGACAATAGGGATTATTGTACAATTTAATGACTCACCATTATGCTTCAAAGATTCAATGACTCAACCAACTCTTGATTCAAAGAAATGTTGTTCATGATGGATTTGCAATGTTGTTCTTTGATACCATGTTAAACTATGCAATGAGACATGACACAAGAACTGACAGAAAAGGACTTAGTCATCTCAATAATATATTCATCCCAATGATATCAACATATAATAAGCTTATGTTTTTTCTATGCTTTGCATACTTTTGGAAAAATGTAGTGTTTTGATTGCCTCATGCTAGCTAGATTGCTCGACTTTTTAACCTCCATTATATTCCCTCTTTCTTTAGAAGACCTTTTTTTTAATCCTTCAAGTGCCTCCAGTCACCGAGTTTCTTCTTCTAAGAAGACACCACTCTCATTGTTCTCAAACAATGAGCCAATTTGGTGAACTTTTTCAACAGTTCCCTACCCATGATTTCATCCTATGAACTTCTTCAACAATTATTTTCTCTACTAGGAATCTATCTATCCCTGTGGATATACCCTCCCTGCCAATCCTTGAGTTTCTCCATGTAGGAACCTACTAAATAGGATCTACATCAATCAACATAATATTTTCAAACAAATTAATGAAGAAATATGCTAAAGGGTCTTGTGTCACATATTCTCATAGACTTCCAACCTTCATAGTCAGGTTGATATCCCTTCAATAATAACATTATTTGCATCGAGATTATCTTGAGTTTTTAGGTCATCCAAAAAGAGCTTCCTAACCCCATACAAACCATATACATTGATGATATTGGAGACATTCCCCAATTCTTTATCTCTACATAAAAACTATATACCTCCATTCAAAATGGAAGTGGACAAGGTCTCTATACTAGCCTTCCAACTTGTGATTAAATCACCTGAGCAACCTTCTGCACCTAAGGACAAAAGGCCAATCTTTTAAACAAGGAGACAGGATTTCTATAACTTTCCTTCATTCACACATATTCTTGGATCATAATTATGTTTGGCTTGTATTTACTAAACATAATCTTTAGGGATAACTTCTTGTGGGCACCCCCTATCCCTCTTGCATTCAAGGAAAGGATTAACATTTCATAACATTGTTTGAGGACATTCTAGCTATAAGGGACCCCTTAATCATCGATTGTTTACCTTCATTCACATCTTTAATTGCATGACTCTTTGCAATTGGTAGTGTATATTCTCTTCCCACTATGGGGGTCTGATCAATGTCATTGGTCAAACCTCCTACACCCCCTCCCTCCTCCATATTGGTTTCTTTCCTTGTTCTAATGTAATATTTTAACCTATTTTTTCCATTGTTAGAATCCTTCCCCCTCACTCTCTGGACTTAACACGTGGGATTTGGCCACAGAAACCAAAGGATCAGATAGGGACACTTTGGGATCATTAAATGAGTTATGGACCTTGAATTTAGGGGAAACCTTTTGAAGGCTCTCTAAGATATCCAACATCTATACCCTTGTTCAATTTTTCTTAAAATTATTCAATGCATTCTTTTTATTTTCCATAAAATATGTAGAGAAACTTTCGTAGAACTGACTTTTCATATATATTTATCTATAGTAATGTTCCTAGTGTTGGTTGAAGGTTCACTTGAGATATGAGGAGTCTCCTAATTTTGAGAAGCCAATTCCTTCACAGATTCAATTCTTATTGCATTTGTAACCGCTCCTCCCATCACTACTACTATATGCTTCCCTTCAGTGTCTGACGCAGAATTTTCATATACCTCAATGTTTATTTCATGTAATCCAATAACTTATGAGGGTATGTGAGTCCCTCACTACTACTTTCTCCAAACCTAATTTTCTGGTTTTTTCCCACACTCCTTTCAAACATCACTGATGTCTTGGTAGATGAGAGACTTAAAACGAACTTTTAAATCATCCAAAACTAGGTGTAATTCCATTTTCCCCATTCAATGCCAATTTCCTCTGGCAGTCATGGTGATTCAATTCCACCAATAGTGTTATAACTTTCTTGTTCACATTATTCCAAAAATCCTTCAGTTTACTGATTATCAATGAGTAAGCGAATACAACGAAAGTAATTTTTTATTTTTATTTTTGATAATCATAGAGTAAATTTAACATAACACAACTAATTTCATCAATAATATAAACATGTAAATTAAATAATACTTCACCTACGCAAAAATAAACAAGCAAATTTCATTACGTCAAGAACTACTTAATATTCTAACGCTAATTCTAAGATTCTTTCTAATGTAACGAAAGGTGTACATGTATTTTCGTCTTTCTTCCTTCCCTAAGGTTGCACAACTTGCGCATCATTTAAGTTATATCAAGCACAAGTCGTAAGTTATATTCTAGTCTAGTAGGAGAAGTTTGGTTAGGTTAGATTCACATGTCCTTTCAAGGTAATCGGTGGTGCTGGAGAAAAGGTAGGACTCATTTTTAGTATAGGTTTGAATACTTGTTAGTAGCTTTCATGGCAAATTTATATCTTTAGTAACTGGTTTTCCTGGCTAGATGGAGGTTATCTGTAGTCAGTTTGGCAGATATGACAACTTTGGCGGATCTGTGAGTGGGAGGTCATGCTTTGCTATGTTTTGAGGTTTTCGGTGATTAGGGTGACATGGGTGGCAGGGTTTATTCTTTAGTCAGTGGGAATGGAGGTTGGTGGGACTTAACAGTGCGATCAAGGTCTATCACATGCCCAGGTGTCACTACAATCAAAGTTTAGGAATTGGGGATGGCTTGGGCTCCATATACCATTGATTATGTCTTAAAATCCATTTATTAAGGCTACATTCCCGGGGCTTGGCCCACTGCAAAGATATGACTAGTTTTCGTGCTGGCAGCAGTTGTTGATTGGGTGGCCAGTTCAGGGGCATGTCACATAAGGTTAGTTCCCTCATGGGCGCAACATACGAGGCAGAGTGGGAGCGGGTAGGTCTTTTCAACACAGTTGATGAACCGTGCATGAAAAAAGGTGGTGGGGGTAACATCAATGCTCCTTTATTACATGAAGTTAATGAACATCATTCTTCTCCCCTTGGTCTTTCAAAGGTGACGACAACGAGTGTTACTGAAGCTAGTAAGGTATTGCTTCTGATTCAATCTATGAATGGTTTGAGGCTGGGGTTGACACAAAGGGGCTTTGGTAAATGTACTGAAACCGCTGGTGATAAGTCGGGGTCAGGTGAACAGTCTGGTTTTGTTACGTTGGGTACTAAACCAATAGGCACTCTACGAGAGTCTTTGCACATGAAGGATATGAGGCATAAAAAAGTATCCAGGGCATGGAAGGCTAAGAAGTCGAGATGATGCCTTGTTATAGGGATGGACGTCGGTTTGGAGGAAACTTGCCAACTATCCCTTTGCGCGTTGGTTGGGCGGTTCACCTACAAGTCTAGGAGAAAAACCACTTTCGCGGAGTGGATGCATCTACACTGGCTACCTATCATTGGCATGTGCCAGAGTTTTTAACTCTTCCTTTCGGGTGGTTTGGTCTGGTCTTCAAAAATCCGGAAGATGTAGAGCATATTTTGACCCACTTTTGGGATTTCGAGGGCGGTAGTATTATGTTGAAGAGGTGGAGAACGGATTTTGATCCAACCACAAAATATTTTAGCCATCGCCATGTCTGGGTTTTGCTCCCAGGACTACCTCTTAACCTGTGGAACAAAAATGCTTTGATGGCCATTGGGAACCTTCTCGGTCATTTTTTAAAGGTTGGCGAAAGTGGGCTAGTTTCACAGGATAAACAAATGGCGAGGGTCTTGGTTGAGCTAGACATCCATGCTGGTCTAATGGATTCACTGGAGCTGGAGTGGCGTGGTCAGGTCATGGTACACCGATTGGATTACCAGGGTTTACCCTTTCGATGCTCTAATTGTAGATGGACGTGGCATCTCCGTAAATAATGTTCCAACTGGATTGGAGATGGGGGGTCAGAAGACATCTTGGAAGATCATCCAAATGACCTGTATATGAGTGAAGAGGATCACGACAAGACGGGTGATTTTTCTACTGAGTGTGATGTTGATTCAACTGGTGATTTATTGGGATATTTTATTGGTAAGTTGAGGTCTTACTGCCCCACTTTATTTTTTAAATTATCGGCATGGGAACGAGAGTTCTTGGATAAGTCTATTCCTTTGACTCCTGTGTCAAATAATGAGGTTGACAGTAAAACAAGGGAGGTTAATGATATTGGGGGCTCCACTTCTGACTCTGACAAGAATCCCCTTATCTTACCTATTGTTGATCCTGCATCTTCCTTATCGGTTGTGACCTCGTCTCAGCCTCCGTTGGACAGTGTTATGATTTCTCAGACTAGTTATGGATCGGCTCTGAGCCTGGATGTTGTTGTAGATACATTGATTCCGACTCTTAGAGACTCAGATAGTCCCACTACCCTTCCTACATTTTGGGGACTGGAAGCCCAGCAGGGGAACTCGGCTAGTGAAATTGGTCGAATCTCGACTAGTATGGGGATTCATCAAGGGAAAGATTTATCTTGGTCACGGGGGTTGGGGATGAAGATTTCCCCTATCAAGACTCGGAGTGCTCGTAAGAAAATAGGGAAAACTTCTTCAACTGTTGAACAAATTTCGGTTTCCACTTCTAACCTGGGGGCGCTTAGAGGCATGAAATCCCTCGCAATGGATAAATCATGATCCTCCTCTCCCTGAACATTAGAGGGGTAGGAGGCCCCCTTAAATTTCCTTCTTTACACAGACTTCTAGTTACTACCAAGTCGGATATCATTTTCTTCCAAGAGACCTTAATGGATGAGGAAAAGGCCAGAAATTTTATGTATTCTCTTTGTCCTTCATGGATGGTTAGTGCGGTTAGTTCAATGGGGATGTCGGGTGGACTTATGGTGGCATGGAATCCTATTGTTTTTGAGTTGAAATATTTTCTAAGTGTTGGTGGAATATTGTTGACAGGTTTACACATTCCTGATAAAAGTAGGATTTGCTTTATAAATATGTATGGACCGTGCACCGGGCACAGACAGTTCTGGGAACAGGTGGAAGCTAAGGGTTTATTAGCTCGGGATTCCCTTATTCTTGTGGGGGATTTGAATTTCTCAACTAGCTTAGATGAAGTTTGGGGAGTTGGGGCTTTAATCAACCCATTGGCGGTTTTTTTCAAGGATCTCTTTGCAAACAATCATTTTTTGGATACTCAGCCCGCGGAGTTAGTGCCAACATGGCATAATGGTAGAAGTGGGGGACAAGGGGTAAAAAAGAGATTGGATAGAGTATATGCATAAGAATATCTACTTGATGACTTAGCTAGGTACAGATCGTGGGTGAAACTCCCATTCATATCGTATCATGCACCAATGATTTTCCAATTGGATCATGGAATCAATACCGTTTGTTTTCCTTTTAAATTCAATCCAACATGCATGGATGATGAGTCTTTTGGTGATTTAGTCAGGTCTGTGTGGTGCATGAATTAGGATTTTGGAGAGGCTGGAGATCAAAGAAAACTGGCTATGAAGTTAATCAAATTAAAACGTTGGGTAAAGATTTGGTTAGCAAATAAGAAACAAAAAGAAATCAGATCCTATGAATTTTTAGAAGATGAGATCGCCCTACTCACAAAGAAAAGTTTGGATAATGGCTATAATACTGAAATGGGCTCCCGATTGAAACTTCTTGAAATTGAACGAAACAAATTGTTGTTGGAAGAGGAGGAACGATGGCGCCTGAAGAGGAGGGCTAAGTGAATCCAATGTGGGGATAAAAATACTAAGTATTTTCATAACTTTGCTAGTTATAGACGCAATAAAAAACATTTGTGGGAAATTAAAGATGAGCAGGACTAGATACATCATGGACATGAGGCTATTAAGACTGAAGCGAAGGTTTTCTTCAGATCTTTCTATCAAGAATCGAATCAGAACACGATTGTGGAGCAGGTTGCTTCCGTGAGATTGTATCCTAGATTGGTTTTGGATGAGGATGTCTTAATTCTTGAAAACCATGTTACCAAGGAGGAAGTTTTAGATGTTCTAAAAGGATTCAAAAAAGATAAAAGCTCAGGCCCTGACGGGTGGACTGTTGAATTTTTCTTACATTATTATGACTTGGTTGCAAAGGATTTGTTAGAAGCTGTTGAAGAATTGCATCTTACTAGTGAGGTGAATAGGACATTGAATTCGACCTTCATTGATCTTATTCCGAAGGTTAATGGTCCTACCACATTTGGATATTTTCTGTCGATTGCCTTATGCAATCTCTGCTACAAGATCATTTCAAAAATTATTGCTAAGAGAATCAGATTGATTCTGTCGCGCACCTTATTAGAGGAACAATTCGACTTCTTGAAAGGAAGACAAATCATTGATGCAATTGGAACTGCTCAAGAGTGTCTTCACAACATCAAAGAAAAAAAGATTCAAGCCTTAATCCTTAAGATTGAATTAAAGAAAGATTATGATTGCATTAGCTGGGATTTTCTCAGGTTGGTCTTACTCCAATGTGGTTTTGGGCTGTCGACGACAAACTGGATTATGCGTTGCATAACTTATGCAACTTTTGAGATTTTAATCAATGGCGAGCCTACATATTTCTTTAATAGTGGTAGGGGGATAAGATAGGGTTGCCCACTGTCGCCTTTGTTTTTTATTTTAATTATGGAAGGGTTGAGTCTGGCTTTAAAAAGAAGTCAAGCTAATGGATTACTGACTCGCATCAAGGTCTCAAGGTTTATCAAGATTCTCCATCTACTGTTTGTAGATGACATCCTTATAATGACTAAAGATTCTATTGTAGAATGGAAGGAGATCAACAAGGTTTTGATTTTGTTTTCTAGTGCATCTGGTCTTCAGATAAATGCTAAAAAAACTGCATTCCTTCAGTATGGTGTGCAGAAAAATGTCATGGACTCTTTAAAAACTTTCTTACTTTACAATATTCTTGATCTTTCCGATGGATTCAGGTATCTCGGTTACTTTTTAAAGATTGACAGGTACAAAACTGAAGATTAGCATTGGCTTGTAGAAAAATATGAAAAGAGGATCAACCACTGGTGTAATCGTTGGTTGTCCATAGGGGGTCGCTTAGTTTTGATAAAGGTTGTCCTTGAAAGTCAGCCAGTCTACTGGTTGGCTCTGCCAAATTTTCCATCTTCGATTCTCCAAAGGATTTGTCAACTTGTCTTTAGTTTCCTCTGGTCAAGCTACAGAAAGAAGAAGAGTTACCATCTATGTAACTGAAAACTTATTGCTCAACCAAAACATTATGGGGGTTAGGTCTTGAGGAACCTGTACTGCTTCAGTAGAGAAATGGCGGTAAATACACTCTAGAGGGCTCTAATGTAGGAAGGCTTATGGAATCGTATTTTTAAAGATAAATATCTCCCATTTGTTTATGTGGCGAGGTGGTTCCACACTGTTAATGTTTTAGGGGAAAAAGGCTCATAGTCCTGGAAATATTTACTTAAATCATTACACATCATCCTGAACTGGTTAGCATGGAGTTCGGGGTTGGGTGAATCTATACTGATGAAAAGATTTCATTTTGGGTATGGGGGATTCGTCCATATTGTTTGATGAGTTGATCTCTGCTATAAACTGGAGAGGTGTTTACTATTTATATCAGGCCAAATGTGAGCCCCGCGCGGAGATGGCTTGCTCAAATTGGTTTACATGTGAGGATCTAGAACTAGAAGGGCATCTTTGCTCAGAATGGAAAACTTTTCGTTGTGCACTTATAAACACTGGGGTTCTATTGCAAGAAATCCCAGATGCCTTAAAATGGATGGGTGAAGATATGTCGAGTCAATTAACTGTTAAGAACGTTTATATGGCCATAGAAAAAAAAAATGGAATCACAATATTGGAGGATGGAGGAAGGCTTTGTGGTCCTGGGGCTACCCTCTGAAAATTAAGCTCTTCATCTGGATAGCGGTTGAGAACAAAATTATTTCATGGGAAATTCTTCACCGCAGAGGTTTTATAGGCTTGAGTTGTTGTATTTTATGCAAGAAGATTATAGAAACAACCCAACATCTGTTTGTTGAGTTCTCCTTTACAACGACAGTCTGAGAAAAGGTTAAAATTTCCATAATTTTTTCGGGTTTATGTTAAGAACCTGAATAGATATAGAAATATAATCACCACAAATACTGAATACACAATAGATCCACAAAGCAATATAGAAGAAACCACACTTTATTATTACCAAACCCTTGAGGTAGGGCAACACCATACANTGCAGCTCCCTCAGCTCACTTATCTCTGGCCTTTTGCGAGGTTTTGGATCTCTTTACCTATTGCCAACCTTCGGAGGGCTCCTTGTCTGACGGTTGGAGTTTGGGGCAGTTCTCCTGGAAGTGCCCATGTTCTTGGCAATTCCTGCACTTAAATGGGAGATGCTCATAATCAACTTTTTGGTAGTATGACCAAGATCCTACTGTGAGCTTGACTGCTTCAGGAAGTCCAGCTTCCAGATCCACTTCCACACAGATTCGGGCACAAGTATAGTTTACCTTGGTGTCAGCCTTGTCTATAAAGCGCCCTATTCCATTTCCGATCTTCTGCAGGGATTCATAGCTCCAGCAATGGACCGACAAATTTGGCAGTCTCACCCAGACTGGAAATTCCTTGGGAGAGTCAACATTTGGATCAAAATCAGGAGTCCAACGGTTTAGGTATAGACCTTGGGTTCCCATGAAGTATGGGCCATTTCTAAAGATCAGATCTCTGTCTTCTTTGTTAATGAATTCAAAAACGAAATATCCTCTTCCTACAGGGTAGCAGGTAACCCCATGCTTGAGGTGGGGCTTCCAGTTTCTCTGGATCTAGTCATCTATTGTCTTTGGGGAGGGCCAAAGTCCCATGAACTGTCCAACCAACCCTCTTTCTGCCAGGGCCAATGCTATCTTGACTGGTTGGGTCTCTGGCAGGTCGATTTCTGGAATTTCTTATAGTTTCTTGATAAATTTTGGGACAGACAGGGGGACGGAACGCTTACCTCCGCTGCTCATGAGCCTCCTGAAGGCGTTTGCATCTGAAAGGGGGGGGGGGGAATCCCCACCCCCAGGGGCGACCATGGCTGCTGCAAGGATCTCACGATCGCCGCTCAAGACCTAACACACGCTCAAGACCTTGACAGGACCGACCGAGAGTATTCGGAAAGAATTAAATGCACTCTCTTTGGATTGTTGGAAGGATAGACTCATTGAATTAACCAAGCTCTTCCATAAATTATCTTTCGTGCATGTGTATAGAGAAGATAACAAAGTGGCAGACAATCTATCAAAACAGGCGCTCCTAAAGGATCCAGGGAAGATTTTATATTTTCAATGGGAAGAGGATCATGATGGCCCTCACATGTTTCTTGACCTTTACTAGGTTTTCGTCTTGGATCACTTGATTGCCCACTTTTTGTATTGGGAAGAATAGTGGACATATCTTTTTGACTGTTGTCATTTTGGTATGGACTAATCTTGTTCTTTTTCTAGATTATATCCTTAGTGGATGAATAGTCTTTTTGAAGCAGGATTTCAGCTCATGTAATTGGGGTATTAAACTTTGTTTTCTTTTGCAATGAGAAGGGCTATCACTGGATGTGTTATGACCACATGATGTTTTGTTTATCATGTAAAAGATCAGTTTATATTTATAATACAAATATAAAATACAATTTTCTGTGGAAAAAAAAAGGTTATATTTTAGTCATTAATATAATCGCTAATACATTTAAATTCTAAATCATTAAATAATATAATATTTAATATTGGTAAATTATATAAAATGATTTCTATTAATTATTAAAGTATTGCCAATTATTTCTAGAATATCTCTACTTTAAATTTCCATATTATTTTTATTAGTAAACGTCTAGTGTGCACTTGATGCATATTGATTTCCCTCACATCTCCTCTAGAGTTTTCCCAAGCCCAAGTGGAGTGCATGGAATTTGATATTCTTCTCTAAATTTTCCATTCTATTTTCATAATGTTTTATGCAGTAAGAATATTAAATCTCAATCATACTAGGATTTACAAAAAAAAGTCCACATGGAATTTGATATTCTTCTCCAAATGTCCCACATTGTATTTGCATAATGTTTTATGTAGCAAGAATATTACACCTCATTCATACTAGGATTATTATTTTTTAAATAATATATAATGTTGACTTATGCCATTTATGCAAATTCATACTAGGATTTACAAAAAAAAAAGTCCACATGGAATTTGATATTCTTCTCCAAATGTCCCATTGTATTTGCATAATGTTTTATGTAGCAAGAATATTACACCTCATTCATACTAGGATTATTATTTTTTAAATAATATATAATGTTGACTTATGCCATTTATCACATTAGTGTTATTTGGACATAAGAGGTTTATCTCGACGTTATGAGAAACAAAAAATTAATAATTGTGGGTACATTTTTCACATGGTACCCAATGTAAACCTGTTGTTGTAGATTATAATGGTCTAGTAGAGACATTCAATGAACCCGAGACACTGGCCTCGAAACCTCCTACATATACCTCAAAGCACTCAATCACTCAAACTAACTTACTAAGTTTGTACACACTCTATTCAATTAACTACAAATAAAAATATATACTTATAAAACCAATTGCATACTCAATAAAAAAACAAATAAATATATCTACCTTGGGAGGAAAAATCCCTATAAATTAGAAACAAAAATAAATCGCTAGATTGCCCAAAGAATTCACCACGTCGGGAATTTGATCAGCTTTAATCCATTAGTCATACATATTGTTGATTTATTTAACTTTGATTAACATGTTTTTTGCTTGGAACATTGTAAAACATCTAAGTTCCATCAACATTTATGGAAACCTTGGTTGGTGCTTAAGGTTTTCCTTTATTAATTGGGTGTTTAGAGTATTTACATAAAAGAAAGGAATTGATGGATTCATTAACAACCCCCTACATATAAAGTATTATTTTTTTGTTAATCGAAATTTTTTTATTGGATTAAAAATTCACAATTGGTTGGTTTTGTCGCATTATCTCTTGTAGTGTATATGGTTTGACCAGTGTCCTTTAGTCCACATGGTACTATGAAAGTATTATTTTTTTGTTAATTGAAATTTTTTTTATTGGATTAAAAACTCACAATTTGTTGGTTTTGTCGCATCATCACTTGTAGTGTAGATGGTTTGACCAGTGTCCTTTAATCCACATGGTACTATGAGGTCACATATTCAAGGCCAAGTGTCTCTAATGTCCATCCAACACAAGAGGTTTTCAATTTGTGCGTTAGAGACAACCCTAGTATGGACATGCCACATTGAGATTTCTCGAGGACATCAAAAAGGGTTAGACCCATCCCTTACATGTAGGGAACACCTCACTATTAATGTAAATAAAAGAATAACACTCCACATTAACTACCAACATAAATCTTTTAAATATACTTCTATAAATTTAATATTATCAATTATATCAAAACATAAAACTATAATAAGATTTATGCATGCGTCTTGTTGTTAATGTAAATAGAAGAAAACACTTCACCCAAACTATCAATACATATATTTTTAATATACTTCTATAAATTTAATATATATTTTCACAATTATAATAGATATAATTTGTATTAGAAAATGTTGCGCCAAACTAGACAACAATGTAATATAAGATTTTTTGAATTTGGTTACAGCTCGCTAACAAAAAGATATAGTTTTTCATCAAAAATTCCTTATTCTTTCGTACCTTATTCTAGTGTTTGTAGGCTTGGAATTTATATCGCCTCACAAATTGAAGCAACAACAAAATTACATGACAAAACATAATAAATATAGAAAATAAACTAGAAATTATGCTTGATAAGGGTGTAAACTTTCAGGCCCACTTGAGTCTCCGGAGTTGCTTTTGTTGAGTTCATTTACACATCAAAGTGTTCAACATGGTTGACATCACCTATAGAATCCTCCAACTTTGGGTTAGGAGAGTGTTGGATGTCCAAAGTCTCATAATTGGCCATAGAAAAGTCACAAAGTGAGGAGTCCCCAATAGAGGAATAAGTTGAAGGGGGAGGAGATGAAGCCATATCCTCTGGGAGGTGGAGGCAAGCCTAGATTCTACCAACTATGGATTTAGAGAACCAAGTTGGGAATCTAGCTCCAGTTACTTCCGTTGAGAAATCTACATGAAGGAAAAACCTCATTCTCTATTTCCTTAAGCTCCAATAGTTGGGTTACAATTTCCATTGTGCACTAATCCCTCACCCTAATCTTTTATTTTAGTTTCCTATTACTATCATCTTGTGAGTGATTCCTTTGAATGGTGGAATTCATCACTCAACACTGGGCTTCAACAACCCCACACTCACAACACTTAACCCCCATTGAACCTATCATAGTCACACAAGATGTACCATTTATCCTTGCAATGATAGTGGCCCATTTGTGCGAAAGAAAATGATTAGTTCCAAATTAGGTCACTCCTAACCAAAGCACTACAAAGTGTCACTTCAATATTTATCAAAATCCTATTGAATTATTCTCAAGTCACAAAACCTACTTCTTGCAACTAGTGTTGTAACGCTACAAAGGATGGGAACATGGGCAGAATCAATGTCATTGAGCTCTTCCATAACTAACATAATAGTAAACCCATACACATTTTCCAATTCATCCATTGTACCACACATAAGCTCACATGTTGACAAAAGAGTAGTATGGAGTAATTGGCAATGGGGGAGCCTTAACTCCCCATCTCATCAAGCCTACATGTTGGGACACGTTTTTGTGTGACTTGACCTTCATAATGAGTGGCCATTTCAAGGGAGCGTCATGAAATATGAAGCCCCTCCATTAAACTTAAATAACCTTCATTCAAACTCACTCCTAGTTTAGCTTGAGCATTAACATCCCTAATTTGTGATCGTAGAGCCTGGAACTTCTTCTTTTTTTGTGAAGTATTGTACCAATTCAATAGTTCTTTGTCCAAACAAGATAGTATGTTGTTTCCAAGAGGGTTTTGATGAAACAACAATTGTATGACTATCAAAGAATCCTATGATTACTATCACCTTACCAATGCTTTCTCCCTTTAGTGTGACTAGACCTTGGAAAGTTGTTATTGCTTCAACCTAAGTTGTTGGATGCCTTCCCTAGGACCCAATCATTCTCGATTTATTTTTGTTCATTGGGGTCATAAATGACCTGTCACTCTTGACTTTCCTTTGGATGCACCATCAAATAATAAAATATATCGATTCTTCTACGATCTCCACTATTGGAATTCATGATCCCCCAATGTAAGACACCATTTACAAGACTGATTTAGTGTCTTGATCTGGTTCTTTGGAACTTTGATTCACTCCTTCTCCTCAACTTCATAGTATGCTAAAGGCAATTTTCATATCCCATTAATTTAGATTGTATCATGTAGAAGCCATCAATATTAATTGGCTATTCCCTTGGGGTTGAAGGTTTCTTGATGAAATATGGTGCAATTTTTGGCTAGCCATAATAGGGTGAAGGGTTCTTGAAAACATATGGTGTAATTTATGTCTAGCCATATTTTCTAAGAAATGTATTATGGCATAGCAATCCAAGATCTTCGAAGAAGCTTCTTATTGGTTAGAGTGGGAGGGTATGAATCTTTCCATATCAAGAACATCTATGTGTAATCTCGAGGAATTGAAATTGGTTGTCCTAATTCTTCAAAGGTGATTATCCATCCCTAATGGGTAAATTTAGAATCTATAAATATGGACTTGGTTGTCTCATATGATGCAAGGTATATAGGGTACCTCGATGGGCTTTAGATTCCTCAATTTTTCAAACTCTCAAAGATTTAGAGGTTTCCCTTGCACTATGATCCAATTAAAAAGATGAACTTTTGGGGGAAAACATCCACTCATATTTGTTTCCAGATTGTTGATTGTTGGGGAAGATCAAACAAATCCAAAATGAGGGAATAAATTTATTAGAGAAAATAAGGTCCAAAAAATGATCTCCCATCCTTGAGGATGCTTGACATGTTTTCATAGGGAGCCACTCCACTAAGATGAGAATATAGAGATATCAATTGGTCTTTGATGTGATGTTTTTGACGATGTTGGGTTTGAGAGAGATGTTGAATTTGATCATTTTTTATAAGTTGGATAGGTTCCCTTCTTCAAATTTGTCAAGAGTCTAGATGGGTTTTTTAAACCAATCCATGTTGGCATGGATGAAGTCATGTGTCTCAATTGAAAACTTGTTAATTATCGCAAGACTGAGGGTGGGTAAAAGAGATAACCATTGATGAATTTTGTCCCGTTGGAGGTTGGTGGTTATCAAGGCCTCTATGATAGCCTCTTCATTATAGAAGGCAGTGGAAAATATGGGGGTAGTAACAAAGCTTGTCATTGTGTAGATATTTTTAGTGTAGAACTCACCTATGGGATCATAAGAAGCTCAAGATGGTTTAGTTTCATAACTAGACAAAGGGGATCCAAGGCAAGGGATAACAACACCTATTTAGTAAATGGTAATGATGTGGCCTTTGTGGGAGAATTTATTCACCTTGGAGATGGCAGAGATAATGAAAACATAGCATGTATGTAATATCAGTTGTGAAAAATGGCATAATCAAAGGGTATTGTTATGATAGTGATGTCAAGGATGAAATTTTCTTCTTCTTCTAGGTAATGTAATGAAGATGATGGGGAAAATGCCTTCTATTTTGTAAGGTCCTCCATCAAAGGCCTATACCTAGTTGATAACATCCTTTGTGGGCTACTTGATGTTGATCCATGTAGACATGGATATGACACGGGAGGTGGCCCCATCGTCTAATTTGCACCAATTAAGGGAGCTATCAATAACTAGGTTGTAGATTCAAAATGGGTTGCATGAAGGGAGATGGAAATTCATATTCACAATTTGATGGTATGGCAACCCATGGGTGGTGTGGGATCTGGGGAACCATGATAAATGAGACTCATATATCCACAAGAAGTATATCTTGATGTAGTTCTAAGGCTATTGGGAGGAAAGGGTAATGAATTGTTGTCATGTTTCTGACCTTTGTGTTTCTATTTTCTAGGATTCCCTCAATGTGTCAATATGTTGAGTGATATAGGATCCATCTCTCATGCAATGGAGATGGCATATATTAGGGTTGTTGAGGTGTCATTCATAAAGGATGGAAGATGTTAGAATAACTCTACTAGGGTGAATTTGTCAAAAGGTGAGTTGCTACTTTTGTAGGAGAAGGGAGTGGGGAATCCATAGTCACAATGTTGGTTGTTGTTGTGTCTTCAATGTCATATCATTATGGTATAACCCACTCTTCCATGGGGCCAGTGGATATTTTAAATGCAAGAAGGGTGGATATATTAGGGATCAATGGTGGATTGTCAATAAAGGTGCCTAGCATAGTGGAGTCTTTAAAGAGGCTAGGGCCTATAACCATATAACTGGGAATGGCTTGTTCGTCAATCAATTGGAGAGCMTGTTAGGGGGTTGTGATTAGAGTGTATGATGCTAGCTTGTTGATGGTGATGATGAAATCRTGGTGAGGAAACTTCAATAATTGAAAAACTAAATATGTGATGGCATACATTCCATAAAACTAATGATGAACTAACAACATATGATTATTGATGGGGATGTTTACTAATTTTAGATCAATGTGTATGGTTTTCCCTCCCAATTTGTTAAGGGTTTTAGGAAAGATGCCTTGTCATTGGAATACATGCCCATCAAATTCCTTAAGTGTATTTTGTGAAGGGGTAAGGGTGGTCAACCCATATCTTGCCAAGATTTATGTGAGATGATGCTCACAACATATCTTTTTTCAATAATGATTATGTCTATGAAAAATCTACCATATTTTATTGGTATTTGGAAAGCGTTGTAGAAATGTAACTGAGTTTGTCTTTTTTCTAAGTCCAAAGTAATTAAATTGATGTCATGTGGTCATTGCCTTATTTTGTGGCTAATAAAATCTTTATTTGTGAACGGAAACTCTGCAAAACTTCTAGAGTGGACATAACACATGGTGTCTAGGTAACTCCTCTACCATATTGTAGTCATGAATCGCTCAAGTCTAAGCCTTGCGAGATAATCAATAAAGGGTTACTTGGGAACCTTAAGGGCCAAGTCAAAAGGTGGATTTTCTTTTGGGAAGGTAAATAATTGAGTGATAACATGTTGTGGAATGTTTCCACTGCAAGCATTCCATAGTCTTAGGAAATAGTAGCAAGGTTGACATCAATGAACATCATAAATGGGTCATGAATGGTTGATCAAGTTTATGTCCTATGTCATTAAGGGGTGGATGCATCACAATCAATGTTTGATTCTAAGGAAAATGGTTGTTGAGGTGGTGGGGGTATCACTTACGCTTGCAATGGAACAAATTGTCAATAATTTTTTAGTATCAATGGACAGTCTTGTGTGTAGTGATCCCCTGAACAAGTTGCATCGGGGTGATTGTTGCATTGTCAAGGAATATGTTCTCAATTTCGTTAATTATCTTTTTTCCTTTGATTTTGGTGGCCAACTAGTTGTTGGGTTGGAATATCAAAACCACTATTTTTGTGGGGAGGGTTCCCTTGGGTGCCCCCTTGGTCAACATCTTGATTGTTGTTAATTTTTCCTATTTTTATTTTTTCAACCTTGGTTGAGATGCAATGAGTTATTGCTTTGATTGGGGTTGGGGCTTGGACCCCATTAGATGAAATGAACATGGGTTGTTTCACAAAGTGCATGTCCTATGTGGTATATGAGTTAACAAAAGGTGGTAAAATATAGGAGTTCAAAATTGGGGTATGCCCCGTACCAAGTAGGGTGGATTTAGGGTGTGGGAATTGAATTGTTGTACAACATATGTAACACTTGGTTTCCCCTAGTTTGTAAATATAACTATATTGGCCAAGAGACTATGGAAAAATCAATATATGTGAACGTTTGATTTGATGGAACTTTGTATAAAAGGTCGATGAATGTAAATTCTATTATTTTAATAGAAAATGGATAAGTGTTGCATGATCGTTGGAAAGGGGATGTGCTAAGAGAGACCATGAATGTTGTGAAAGAGATGGTGAAGGGAACCATGAATGGTTGCGTTAACCTTCACCGGACCAATACTTTGTTGGATTTAATTGCTCGGGATCAGAACCCTCTGACCCAGGAATGAATGTCATTCAGGCTGGTAGGTGGAAATACATCCTCAAGAGTTAATGAGAGGATGGGGCAGACCACCCATCTGTAAGTCTTCCAGACCTGACCACTGATTGGGAATTTGGGCCACACACAATATTGTCGAGAAAGGAAAGAAAGTAAGGCATGGTGGGCAAAGGAAGACCTAGGAATAAGTGCAAAGACAAGAGACTGAGCTCTCGGGTTCGAGGAAGAACTGTGAAAAGAGTGTGTTATGATCGCGGGAAATAGAGACTGAGTTGAGAGAAGGAGAGTAACCTTCATCCCTATCTATTTCTGTGTCGGAAGAAGAGATTCAATCTCAAAGCATCGTGGTCTAGCTTGGGGGTGGCTAGTGGTAAATCCATTAGGAGTGACTGAGCCTATGGTTGGGTGGAAACGGGCACCCCTTCCAATAGTCGCTTCATGTTATCTGGTTATGATAAGTGTTTTCATACTCTATGCGTTGAATTGGGAATTAATGGTTGCATGCATGTATTTACATATCTATAAATGTTTTATGTATTGAAATGGTTAAGTTATGTGTATACGTTGGCTTCCTTGAGAACCTATGCTTATGATTTTCCCATATGCTCCAGTTTAACTCTTGAAGGTGTTTTCCCCGGGGAGCTACCTCACAGCTCCGGAGTCCAAGAAATCCTCTTGGCACTGCTACTGTCTCGATAACCTCACGAGTTTACCTTGCCCTGTTTCAAAATTTAAAGTTATGTGAGTTAGGAAGGCATTCCCTTCAAACCAGTAGCCTGAGAGACCTTGAACTCACGCCCACGGCCTTAACCAAAACCCGACTAAGAGTAGAGCTCGTAGCACGAGAGTCATTTGAAGGTCCATGTGACCTGGGTCTAGGAACCCTGCGCTAAGCCCGAAAGGAGCTAGCTCATAACGGTTTCGAAGTTTTGGGAGTTTGACGTTCTGGGATGTCAAACTTCATGATAGTCAAAGTTACCAGAAATCCCTGAGTAAAAAGAGTCGTAGATGAATTAAGAACCTGACAGAGGAGATGAATGTGAGTTGTTCATTAGGAGGAAAACCTATCTCAGTCATCGGATCAACTCAAAGATCCACTGGAGTTAACGGATCAAAGACCAATCACTCGATTAGATCGATGGTTCAGAATCATTGCGTAGCGAGAAGGTGAAATTAGCAGACGTGCTAGTTCACGGCCCGCAATCAACCAACGTCGTTGATCCCGTCTAGGTGGAGGATCAATGACCACGATTAGATAGAGTCGGGCGAGCACTTTCCAGATTGCTGAGATTGAGCTCTCACATAAAGAGCGGGCATGTTGGGGCCCCACAATCACTGTGAATCGTCGATTTGTGAAAAAAATAGTATTGGTCGGATCTCGACCATGAGATTTAAGGGATGTTGAAAGATGAGTAGGCCGAAGTGATGAGGCGCAGTGATGCCATCCACGGTGACGTGGATTTAATCTTAATGAGCCACGCGCCACCTGGATTCATGTGCATCACCTACCCCATAGAGCCTATGGAACGTGACACATGTCATCCCGGGTGAGGGCATGTGTTGCCCCTGACCCATCTATGTGTCAACCCCTGGTACGTGCCCACCTAGCCAACATGGTTGGTGAAGGGACTGGAACTCCGACAGTCTGAGACTTCAGGACCCCAGAGGATTTGGGGTGTAGTATCGTAGAGAGTCCAAAGGGACCCGAAGTGTCAAAGTGTCGTAGTAGATCCTAGTCATTGGCACATGGAGGCATGTGTCAGTAGATTGTTAAATTTGGAGACGATCCACTTCAAAGGATTTGAAGTGTCAAGCTTCGAAAACTCCCAAAGCCCGAAGTAGCAAAGAAGATCTGGACCATTGGATCTAGAGGAACTCGTGGCGGAGATCCATGTTTTTCGGAGGGAAGCGAGGGTGGAGTGTGCATAACTCTCGAAGCCCAAATTCGTGAAGTGACTAGGACTGTATATCTGGGGATCCTTCGGGTCATATCCTAGCTGTCGGATCTACGACGTAGTCACCCGACATTGACTACTTCGGGAGGATAGGGGTGTTGTGACACCAAAACTCCTGAAGGCCGAAGCGCCAGAGTTCATCGTGATTGTTTAATAGAGGAGGACGCATGTCAGAATATCTGACCCTCCGGAAGGATTTCACTCCAGAGGTTTGCGTGTGTGAAGACTTGAGAACCTGCCGAAGCCCGGAGTCACAAAGTGGATCAGGGTCATCAAATTCTCTGAGGACATGTGGCATCAGATTGTGAACTTCAAAGATTTTCCACTCCGGAGGATTCGCGCGGTGGTTTTCTTGGTGCATGTTGACTTGGTGTCTGATCATAGTCCGTGGTCATATGCGAGTGTAGATGGAGGGAAGGCGCTAGGCCTGGATTTCAATCCGAAGGCCGAATGTTGAATTCCCCGCTAGCATGTGAGTTAGCCGAGGATGAAGCCCAGTCATTGGATTGGTTGGGGAATGGATCTCCACCATAGA
>SNQJ01S0064669.1:0-12233 GCA_010110895.2 Picea sitchensis
GTGACTACCTCCTAGACTCATATACAGAATGACATTTCCATAAACAATGTTGGCCCAAAAGAACATCATAAACTTCAAGGGGAGAAACATCACATAATAAATCATCTTTGAATGGCTTAATGTCGTATTATAGGTGACATTTTTAGTTGATGCGAAGATCGCTTAGTTGACGGAGCCATATGATAGTGTAGGGCTACGGGTACGGTGTTGTTGGCAGGTCTAGTCGCTTGATGACCTCTGTTGAGATGAGGTTATTTTGTCTACCTCTATCAACGATGAAGTGAAATAGAACACCTTTCCCCCACATCTATGAATGAAAGAGTTGGTCGCCTTCCTCTGGCTCATGAGGTTCATCGAGCTGGATCTTGGTGGTAGCAGTGGTGGAAATGGGTTATGTGTCAATGATTTGTCTCCCCTTTTCTGGTTCTAACTCAGAGTCGAAACCTGCATATGATTTAGAGGCTTTTACCTCGGCCACCAATGACTTCTTTGAGTGGAAATCAACAGTGTTATGCCAGGGGCTCTTATGGAAGTCGCACTACTTCCCGACATATTTCTTCATCTTCCCAATATCCTTCTTTTCTTGAGGTTTCCCATATTTTCTTTTTCCTTTGTGTTGCGGGTTGGGACTGAACTTGCCCTTCTTTTTCTATGAGGGGTTCCCAGACCCAACTGTCACATATTTTGTTTAAGCTTCTGCTCAGTTTTGACAGCATATCGATAAGCCCCGCCCAAGGATGAGATGTCCAAAAAATCCATTTCCGTCTGGTTGTATCTATGCAGACTACTGTAGTACTTGAGCACCAGATGTCACACATAATATTTGATTCCCATCTTGGTGCACAAGGTATGGAAGAAGCTGGTGAACTCTGGCACAGTTTGGTCTCTTTCCTGCCACAGTCTGGTCCATCTTGTATACAAGTCGTCATAACTTCCAACAAGGTAGTATTTTTCCTTAATATCATCCATGAAGGAACCCCAAGTGGGTGCAAATACAAATAATGTGGATCCCTCTATTTTCTTTTTCTCACAGAAAGTCTCTGACCAATCTTTGACATGAGGGATGACCTCGAGGAGTGCCAATGTAATCTTTTCTCTATCAGAAAAGATGTGGACAAAAAAATACCCTTCTAGAAGGTTTAACCATTTATCTATGGCATATGCATCTATTTGACCTTCAAATATAAGAATATCAAAATTGATTTGTACCTTGAAGGGATCGGTGCCTCCGCTTGAGGTGAATGTGTCATTTGTCGACAACCTTCAAATTATTTATGCAAAGTTGTTCATAATCTCATTCCTCTGTCGCTCAAGGAATTCCTAGAGAAATGTTTTGAAAGGATATCCTGTCCCAACATCTTTCATTTCTCTTGTCATGGGTGGTTTATTGGGCATGTGAGAGCATTTTTCCTCAAGAGAAACAAGCTCGAGACCCAACTCTCTATACCCTGATCATGTTGGGGACATGGATTAAAAAAAATGGCAAGGAGCGGATTGCTCCGATACCACTAATATGGATTTAGGAGCGGAATGAAATGAAACCACAGATTTATAACATTAACATAGAGACACAGTGAACAATAACATAGATACAGTGAAACTTTCCTTCTATTAAATAAGAAATATGTTGAAAAGTGTAAAATGCAGACTGAAAACAAGCTTTCTAGAATGGTGGTAGCTTATCTTTGAGAAGAGATATGACGGATACACTCATTCGTAACAAGATAAGTACAATGAGGCTTTGAAGGCCTTTTACAATAAACATGAATTCCAAAACCCTAGACATCCAAAAACCTAACCCTAGGAGATGAAGCGTCAAAATTCATGTGGAGCCCGTTGGGGTAAGTTAGTACGTCAACTTCCCAGGGTTGTAACTTTTGCATATGATCTTGTTTTAGGGCACATGATATCTCGTTGGAAAGGCATTGATGAGGAGCTTCATTTAGGGTCTCAATTATACCCTTTGGCTATCATTGAGGTGCTTGATCACAAAAAAGTTACGTTTATGTTGTTGGAGATACTTCACACACACCTAGGATTTTGTTTTCCTAATGTTTTCCCTATGTTTATTATTTTTTATTCAGTCTCCTATAGTTTAGGCATAATATTCCTCTAGGATAATGTTCTCTTCAATTCACACTTCAGTTTGATCAGTTGAGTGGATTCTAGATGCCACATTGGGATTATCACCATGCAGCATTGGGATCATCACTAACTAATTCACAATATCCTAGGGATCATCACCATACTAGTGCATCACTCACAATTCCTTGATCTCCTCCTCACTTCACTCTGTTTCAGTCAGTTAACTAAAGACTAAGAGACTAGTTAACTCAGACTAGGTGGAAGTTCACTCTCGTAACTGCTTGAGAGACTAGACTAGGTGGAAATTTACTACCGTAACTATTGGTGTGTGTCCAGATCACTCTAGACCACTACTATGGCACCTTGGCTTATCTTCCAGTGTGCATTAGTTGAGTTATACAGGGCATATCATGTGTAAATTATCATTCATTCATTTTGTAAATGAGAATTCTTCCATTATTTCTCTCATGCTTCTCTTTTCTCATTTTTCTTTGTAAATTGTGTATGTCATTTGCTAACTAGATCTATTTTGTGCAAGTCCAACACATTTACATGGTATCAGATTCGATGGGTTGTTAGGGAAAAGACACACCAAATTGTTTTTCCAGGTACTGAAGATTGAAGACAACGGAAAAATGGAATTTCCAAAATAATTCATTCTTACACCGTATAACTTCTTTGCATGGAAGGAGAAGATGATAATGAATCTTCGAGCTAGAGGATTATATAGGTTAACCATGAACATGGAAACTGAACCAACATTATCCATAGAAAAATCCAAGTATCTAAATCGAATGGATGAAGCGTTTGGAACTATTTGCGGTCTCATTTCTCTTGAACTCCTCTTTCACATATCCTCCTATAAAACTCCCAATGAAGGTTGGAACACCATGGAAGGGATTTTTGGAAAATAGGATGAGATGAGGGGACACATGCTCGAGGTGGAATTGCTCACTTTGGATCCAAAAACCTTCGACAATGTCCAATATTTCTTTACCAAATATAAGAATTTTTTTCTGCAACTCAAGGCTTACGGGCTTGATAAATCTGAGGAGAAACAAATGGTTCTTACCATTCTCTCCAAACTTGGTCCATAATACTCACTATTTGTATCTACATTTCATTCAGTTAGTCTCACCACTGGATCCACCTAGACGATGCCCTCTCTTGAGGCCTTTATCGAGTCTCTGACACAAGAGTAGAACAAGCTCATCAATATGGGAAAAATCAAAGGACCAAAGGCACATGAAATTATTGTGAAAGATGTTAGCAGTCATCAATGTCATAAATCTAAAGACACAGACAAAAGGAAATCACTTGAAAATATAAAGAAGGAAGGGTACTCAAAACCCTTCAACGATGCCTCCAGATGGAAGAAAAGGGGAGAAATGCACTTACTTCCATAAAGTATTCCACCCAGAATCCACATGTATGTAGAAACAGATGGATCAAATGGCCCAAATACTTCAGCAAAAAAACCTTGGATATCGCATCCCCGAGGGTTCCAAGAAGAAGAAGCTAGAAGATTAGAATCTCAAGAAAGACAATTCTAGCCATGCTTTGATTGCCATCAACTCCTCTCTCGATGTTTGGATCATAGATTCAGGTGTATCACACCACATGGATTCCACAAAAGAATTATATTCTTCATTGGATGCATGCAAAGGTCCTCCTATTTTTATGGAGGAAAACTCTCCAGTCGAGGTCACCGGCAAAGGAAGAATTGAACTTACAAACGGAAGCTTCGAGAATGTGCTACATGTTCCCAAAATTTTCGTCAATCTTCTCTACGTGTATCAGATCACAAACTCTGGCACCAGAAAGAGATTCATATTCACACCTGATATAGCGGATATCTATGACATGTAAACCAATTCCATGGTTTCTACCAGTGAGGTAAATCATCAATCTCGACTCTACACATTTTCTGAATTTATTGAACTAGATTTTGCATTACTACTTACCCATGTTGATGAAAGCAGTAGGATATGGCACGAAAGATTTGGGAATTTAAATTTCAAATATATGCAATAGCTTAGCAAGCAGGGAATGGTTGATGTTCTATCTTATATCCACTTCTCCAAAGGAATTTGTGAGGGATGTGTTCTTGGAAAACACCCTCAAGAGAAATTCGACAAAGGAAAGACTCAGAAGGATTCCTTTCCTTTAGATCTGATCCATGGTGACCTCATGGGCCTTTTCCGCATCCATCAATCAATAAAGTAAGGTACGTGCTCATTTTTGTTGATGATTTCTCACATTTCACATGGATTTTTTTTCTCATGAAAAAATCAGAGGTCTTTCAACACCTTAAAGATTTCAAAGCCCTTGTTGAGACACAGTCAGGAAATAAAATCAAAGTCCTTCGAACAGATAATGGGGGAGAGTATGTAAACCATTAGATAAAGAATCTTTGTCATGAGGTAGGGATTCAGTTGCAGCACACAGTTCCCTATACTCTGCAGCAAAACAGAGTTGTTGAGCGGAAAAATAGATCTCTAAAAGAGATGGCATCTTGGAGAGTACATGCAAAGTCACTTCCACATAGATTATGGGTTGAATCATTTAATTTTCCAAACTACATCCAAAATAGATATCCCCATAGATGTGTCAATGATAAGACCCCCTACGAGGCTTGGAGTATCCTCAAACCGGAAGTGACCCACTTCTGTATTTTTGGTTCATGTGCATGGGCAAGGATCCCCTCTAAGAAGAGGAAGGAACTTGATCCACACGGTGTATCTTTGTTGGATACCCCGACGGTGTGAAGGGATACATACTCATTGATATTTCCTCATACCATCTCATCATTGAGTGAAGTGTCCAATTCGATAAAAGTGTCTCGCATGTACCTCAACAGCCGCATGCAGACACTTTTGTTCTTCCACCTATCAAAGATGATGAGCATGCACAAGCCGACTCTTCTTCATATGAGAGTTTTGATTTAGAGGAGTCATATGATTTAGATACAGAGTCAGTACATTCAGATGCAGATTCACTGCATGCAAATGCAGATGCAGATCCAGAGTATAGGCCCAAGTGGGCCAAGACTACTCTTTAGGATGCAGGAGATCTTGTTAGGGATCCAGCTGATACTAGGAGGACTTGATATGATTTCAGGGAGATTCCTCTTGCACTCACTTCCACTGAATTGATACCACCCACGCATATTTTCTTGTTTTAGTCTTTAGATCCATAGTCCTATGGCAAGGTTGTTGGAAATCCCTTTTGGGAATTCGTCATGCAGGAGGAGTACAACTCCCTCCTCGAGAACTAGACTTGGGATATGGTTCTTGTTGGCCATTAGTTATGGAAGGAAGTGAAGAACAAGGAAGGAAAGGTAAAAATCGAGCTTCGTGGGAGACATAGTAACTGTCACTGAGTCAAAGTGAGAAAAAGAGCAGGAAAGATGGAGCGAAGTGAGGAAAAGCAAGTCATTGGACGAGGAGATCAGGAATGACAGATCAACAAGGAAGAAGGATCGTAGACAACTCAACAAGCAGAGAAAGCCATCATTGGATGATTTGGATCACCGCGCGATGAAGAAGGAAAGACAGGCTGGCGAAGCCCAGAAAAAGTGGGTCACGTTGACCTAGGGTTTTAGACACCTAGGGTTTTGGTATCTAGGGTTTTGGCACCTAGGTTTCGACCTAAGGTTGTCGGTGAGGAATTGTAATGTATAAATAAAGGTCAAGAGGACCTGGGTGGGGTTGTTGTTGGTCATTGTGTATTGTTATGATACTGTTGTTATAACTCTATTGTGGAGGGAGAGGATCGTATTGTGAGATCTTCAGCTGTGTGTGAAGGTCAAGTCTTGCAGCTGGGTGCACAGGAAGGGGAGAGAAAGAGAGAGAAGAAAGAAGATTTTCTAGTTGAGAGCGTAGATAAGAACTGTATGCTTTACCTTAATAAATCATAAGCATAGTTTTGTGGACGTACCCCTAGAGAGAGGGTGAATCAAGTATATTTTGTGTCATATGTGTGATTGATGGTTGGATCTTTGTCATTGTTATATTGTTATTTATAGCCTTATGTTAGATCAAATCTATAGTTGCGCAGGATAGACCTAGTTGATAAGTGATATATGAAGGTTGTATTTTTGTTGTGATAGATCCACTTGATATTCCCCTGATTGTAGACACTCTTGTCCTGCAACCCCCCTCTTAGTTGCTTCAGGTGAGACTGCATCTGCTTTGTAGGTGCTGCCGAAAGGGCCAGTAGCTAGGGATTGTTGGTGCTCTCTTGGAGTGAACCTCGGGTCTGCCCCTGTGCCAACAAATTGTTCCATTGCTGGGACATGAATCTGTGTAATGGAATGTCAAGGTGGTTCCCATCGAAGACAAAGATTCAGAAGTGGATAGAGGATCAAGAGAGGGACTTCGTTGAAGCCCAAAACAAGAACCCTAAGCTAAGTACTGAAGGTTGGCTGCAGAGACACATCTTAACTGATATTCACGAGATATTCTTTGGAGGAATCCATCAAGAGCTATATGAGTAGTTATCTAGGTTAGTCGATACCCAGTTCGATATCAGATATAGACTTCCTATGGTCTGGACGTCAGAGTTGATTAAGAAGGTTAAGAGAGTCGACAATGATGTATCAAGGGATGTAGATCAGTGGTTCGATAGTACCATTGGAGGGTATATCACCAAATTTGTTGTTGACAGAATAGAATCATATAGCCAAGCTGAGAGATACTTCTTCAAAGGACCCAGAGAAATTTTTTCACAATTTCTAAAGCTAAGAATCAAGATGTTGTTGCATGAAAAGAACGTCTTGAAGATATAATAGATTGGTTGGATCCGAAAAGGCTAATGTTCAACAATTTGGACAACGATAGTGACATAGAAGTTGGACATACGCATAGTGGGAAAGTATTTCGAGGGGTTCACCTTGAGAACCTGTTCAAGCAAAACTACATAGACGAGGGTTTCTACAGTGGAGAAGAGGCAAATCTAATAGATGAAGAACGTTCAGAACCCACCAGAGAAGAGGAAGAGGAAGCTAAATAACTTTTCCAGAATGAGCCAGATAAATCTGGAACCGCGTAGACCACTAAAGTAAGTAATATCAATCCTTATGTTATTTCAGAAATGCTAAGTAATCATAATATTCTGAATCACTAGAGTTTGCAGACTACTACTAGTAGTAGTTCAGCATCTACTCAAACAGGAAACCTAGGCACCTCTATGGCAGACGAGATGAAGCTCCCTATCTTTAAAGGAGATGGATCTAAAGATCCTAATCAGAACTGGTTCCTATGTGAGGTCGTATGGAACATTAAAAATATTACTGATGAAGCTGTTAAAAGAAACCAATTTAGCACTACATTGAGGGATCGCGCACTAAGCTGGTACATGAAGCTTGTCCAAGGACTTGTGCAGCCTAAGCCACTAAATGAGGTCAAGAATGTGTTTGTTGCAAATTTTAAAAAACCTAAGTCGGAGTCACAGTGTATTACTAAGCTAAAGGAGATCAAACAGAAGGTAGCCGAACCTGTTTGGGAGTTCGATCAGAGATTCAAGACCCTAACATGCCGATTGACTTTTAAGATCTCAGATGAGAAAAACAAAGAATGGTTTATCGTTGCTCTTTTACCACACATCAGAGTTCCCCTGATGTAGTAGAAGATTACATCGCAGGTGAAAGCTTTGGAGATCACCTTGAAGCCTGAATCATCACCTATGGGAGAATCTAGCTCAGGCATGAGCCAGATCTTGAGCCAACTGACTAGTTTGTCTCTGCAGGTTGAGGACATGAAGAAGGAAAAGGGGAAGGACAAAAGAGAAGATATTTGGTTTGTAAGATGCAGATCCGAAGGTCATGATAAAGAACAATGTCCCCTGTTTCATGAATATTTGGCCTCAGGAGAATTGAGCCCCTTGAAGCAAGTTAACCTTCCCTGGTGCGAAGTATTATATGAAGAATTATGTTCAGACACCCACAAACTTGTACTGAACATTTTGTAAGTCCGTAGGGCATGATGATAAAGATTGTATGTCTTTTGACCTGATGCATGAAAGATCAAGAAATATATACAAGATCAAAGGCGAAGTACACCAAGAAGGAAACAATACATAGTATAATTATCCAGGAAGAGGAAGTTTCAATCCTCGCGGTGGATGCAGAGGACGAGGATGAGGACGAGGTATGGGTCAAGGCCGAGGGAAAATAATCGGTTACAACTGCATGAAGCCAGGACATTTAGCGAGGGACTACGAGAACCCTTGCACAACCTGTAGTTATTACGATTCCTTCTAGCATGTCATTGAGGATTACCCTTTGCTACTAGCAAAGCTTCAAGAAAGATGAGGACCTCAACAAAACCTGCAAGTGAAACTGATATATGTTGAAACTCGTGGAGAAGACCCTAGAGTTGTTGTTATCACTCTAGGAGGCACTGCTACAGGAGAAGACAAAGCAGCCCAAGGAAAGACTGCAGACGACCACGAAGTCAAGAAATATACAGAGAAGACCCCAATGTTCAATGCTAAGAAAGAAAGACAAATATTTGAGGAGGCAAGAAAAGAGTTCAAAGGAGATCAAGGGTCTTCATCAAAGAAACAAACATAAATCCAAGAATATGGCATGCCTCAGGCATTTTATCAGTCTACGTCGCCAACAGAAGGAAAAGAGGTAATAAAACTCATGGAATTTTTGTGCACTTGTGTTAAGTTGATTCAAGATAAAATCCCCGTACAAGAATTACAAGATTTAATCAAGCAGTATGAGCTAGGAAAGATAGACTCCTTATTGAATAGGGAAGTACACCAAATTGGGAAAAGGAGAAGGACAAATAAATAATTACACCTGAATTCTCAAATAGGAGAATATGATATAGACTATGTGGTCCCCAACTTAGGGTCAGAGGTCAATGTCATGACGAAGCAAACCTGGGCACTGATGGGAAAACCAAAGTTGATCTATTCCCCTATCAGGATTATAATGGCTAATCAACAAGTTGTCAGCCCATTTGGACGATTGGAGCATGTCCTTGTGGACATCGATGGAGTTAGAACCTTTGCATATTTTGAAGTAATTGAAATTGTTGATGACAACTACCCTTATCCTGCATTATTAGGAATTGATGGGGCCTTCAACAATTCTACTGTTGTTGATCTAAAGAAGAGGCATATGACATTTGAAAGAGATGGCCTTAGGGTCATTGCACATTTAGATCCATATGAGGGTCCTCGATACACAGAGCCTATTAGAGAAGAAGACCAGGCATACGAACTGGAAAACATCTACAAACTAACAGCCAGATAGCAAGATTATATCAATCCTACAGCCGATGGGAATCTAAGCTGGTGAAGAGACATCACATGTTCATCAGACTCAGAATAAGTGTTGGAGAACTGGTAGAACCGGATGTATGAAGTCTCTACCAGAAGATGTGCTAGACTAACCAGAGAGGTTCACTGGATCAGCACAACAGTGATTAACTTACCCACATTTGATGGGTTGAACTCTTTAGAAAAAATCTTATCAAAGTTTGAGACAAGTGTACCAACACAACAGAGGTTGTTGGCAATGGATGAGGCCATGAAATCCACACCAGTAAGATGGTGGGGGACGCACAAAGGAAACATCACAGACTGGACATAATGTCGAACTTTGATGACAGTGTGGTTCTCAGGACAAGTAGGAAGTTGCAAAGTGGGGTACACGGGTTGAAGTATCCCAAAGGACCATGTGTGAAGTTGTGAAGAGGCCTGGAGTGACATTCCTCAAGAACAATGGGTGCACAAATTCATTAACACGCTAGACACTATCCCTATCAACTGGTACCTTCAAGCGGAGTTGTGCCACATCACTTCAGATTGGGAAGGTATAATCCAGAATTTTGTAACCACCTTTTTGTTTGAAAGTGAATTTCCTTCAGTAGACCAAGCATTACAGATTTTGAGATAGAAAGTATTTAAGGAGGCATCTGGCCTCCCTTTGGAGCAATAATATGATGAATGGACCGTGCCATTCCATATATTGCAAGGATGTTACAACATTAATGTCGATGAAGATGATGATCTAAGGAAGGTAAAAATCATTGAGACAAAAGGCCATAGAAATGTGGAAGGACCAACAGTTGAGCTTCCATTCATAGGACAGCTGATCAAAATAAAGAAAGTCAATATTGAGACAGAGGAGACACTGAAGCTTGCCAATGTCGGAGATTATTGGGATGTTTCTACCATTGACAAGATTACAGATTTATTGCACGAATATCAGGACTTGTTCCTGACAAAGTTCACTGATATGAAGGGAATCAAAGGGCCTATGGGTGAGATGAGAATACCTTTGAAACCAGATGCGAAGCCAATCAAGCAAAGACCTTACAGACTGAACCCAAAATACAAGGAAAAAGTGAAGATCAAGCTCGACAGAATGCTGGAAGCAGGGATTATTGAACCTGTTGAAGAGTCAGAGTGGATCATCCCTATGGTGGTACAAGACAAGAAGACAGGAGAAATCAAGATCTGTGTGGACCTCAAAAATTTGAATGATGCCTGCTTGCATGAACCTTTCCCTACACCATTCACAGACGAAGTGTTGGATAACGTGGGAGGCCAGGAAGTATATTCTTTTACAGACGGCTTTTCGGGATACCATTAGATCCACATTGCCAAGGAGGACCATCATAAGACTATGTTTTCCACAGAGTGGGGATCCTACCAATAGACAGTAATGTCATTTGGATTGAAGAATTCCCCAGCCATCTTTTCCAGGGTGGTGGTCGAAGCGTTCAAAGAATTTTTGCATAAATTTTTACAAGCATACTATGATGACTGGACTATTTTTAGTTTCTTGAAAAATCATATTAAATGTCTAAGGCTAATGTTGGACAAATGCAGGCAGTGTCAAATTGCTTTGAATCTGAAGAAATGCTTCTTCTTCTCACCATTTGGAGTGTTATTAGGTCATATTGTATGCAAGCACGGATTGTTGGTTGACCCATATAATATTGCAAGTATAGTTGATTTGCCACCTCCTACTTCAGTCAAACAATTGCGCATTGCACTAGGCCATACTGGATATTACAAGAAATTTATCAAAGGATATGCCCAAATTATAGCACCAATGGAGAAGCTGATAAAGAAGGACTTCCAGTATGAGTGGACAGATGAATGTCAACAGAGCTTCGACACGCTGAAACAGAAGATGGTTACAGTGCCCATTCTGGTTTTTCTAGATTGGAGCAAAGAATTCCATGTGCATGTCGATGCATCTTCTCTTGCATTAGGAGTAGTACTAGCACAACCTGGAGAAGGGGATATTGATCATCCATTAGCATTTGCCAGCAGGAAGCTATCCACATATGAAGTTAATTACACCACTACAGAGAGAGAGGGGCTAGCCATGGTGTATGCACTGCAAAAATTTCACCACTACTTGTTGGGAGGACACTTTAAAATGTTTACTGATCACTCCACGCTTAAGTACCTAGTCAATAAGCCAGTGTTGGGGGGGCGAATATGTAGAAGGCTTCTGCTATTTCAAGAATATGATTTTGAGATCATAGTTAAGCCAGGAAGAATGAACAAGGGCCCAGACCACTTATGAAGGTTGGAACATGGCGAAGAACCTACCAGTTTGGAGGATACATTACCAGATGCACAATTGCTCTCCATTAGAAAGATTGATGACCACTTCACAGACATAGTCCAGTTCCTGTCAACAGGAATGGCTCCAAGTGAGTATACAATTCCTCAAAAGAAACAACTAGTGGTGCGTGCTGCAGACTTTTCACTTATAGTTGGACAACTGTACAAAATGGGACCAGATGAAATATTAAGGAGGTGTTTTATGGAGACAGAGAAACCACTAATCCTTGCAGAATCTCATGAAGGCATCGCAGGAGGACATTACGCAGGGAAAGCAACTGCGTAGAAGGTTCTGTGAGCTGGACTTTAGTGGCCTACGTTACACAGAGATACTAAAGAGTATGCCAGAGCATGTGATGTATGCCAGAGAATTGGAAAACCATCCCGAAGAGATGAAATTATATTAGCACCGCAGATGAACCTACAAGCATTTGAAAAGTGGTCCATTGACTTCATGGGACCTATACACCCCCCAGGAAAGTGCACATGAGCAAGGTACATTATTACTGTGACAAAATACTTAACCCGATGGGTCGAAGCCAGAG
>SNQJ01S0064669.1:12243-43185 GCA_010110895.2 Picea sitchensis
CACGTCCAACTCTGCAGATCACCTTTCTCACTGTGTTACACATGAGAATCATCTGGAGTTCTTCTCAACTCTCTCTATGGAGGAGGTCATCTCTACATTCCAACTCTGTCTCAAATAGGAACCACACACACTTCTTAGGGGCTTTCTCTCAGGTTTGTAAGCTGGAGAATGTCTCACATAGCTGCAATGATCCACATTTCATAGGTTTGTAAGCTGGAGAATGTCTCACATAGCTGAAATGATCCACATTTCATAGGTTTGTAAGCTGGAGAATGTCTCACATAGCTGTAATCATCAACACCATGTACACTGCTCTATGAGCTTCGCTTAAGATCAAACTTCTCAATTCATCATTAGGCGGTATTTAGATCTGATTATTATAAATCATCAATTCGTCATTGTCCAATGCATATCCTTCAAACTTTGGTACCATCATGGTGTCTTGTCCGATATTTTCCTTAACCTCTTTATACCAGTCATCGTCGAAATGTATAGTTAGAATATTTTCTCAAAGATTCGTTTGAAGAGGTATCATCGATATTATGCGGGGTCTCCAACTCAACGCATCTACCACTCTATTCATTGTTCCTTTTAAATAAGTAATCTCAAAATCGTATTCACTAAGTAATTCTAACCAACACCTTTGTCGCGTGTTTAGGTCACTCTACGTAAATATGTGCTGCAATCCACAATGATATGTTTTTAGTTTAAATTTTTGTTTAATCAGATAGGGTCTCCACACTCTCAAGGCATACACAATGGCTAATAACTCCAAATCATGCATGGAATATTTATCCTCATGCTTTCTCAATTTCCTTGAAATGTAAGCGATCACTCGACTGTCCTGCATCAAGACTCTGCCAAAGCCTTCCTTGTATGTGTCTGTACATACCAAGAATTTATTGTCCATGTTAGGGAATTTTAGTATCGGTGTTATCATCAACATCCCCTTGATCCTTTGAAATGCTTTCACGCACTTCTCGGTCCATACAAACTTCTTGTTTTTCTTCTGCAATTTTGTGATTATATGTGTTATCTTCAAAAACCTCTGATGAATCGTCGGTAATAACATGCTAAACCCATAAATTTGCATACTTCTGGTACGTTTATTGGCGCAGGCCATTCCATAATATCCTCTACCTTTGCTGGATCCATAGAGATTCCTTCACCGGAGATAACACGCCCTAAGTAACGAATCCTCGATTGGTAAAAAGAGTATTTTGACAGTTTCCCGTATAATTTGTTTTCTCGTAAACACTCTAGTACCAAGGGAAAATGTTCATCATGTTCTTCCATCATCCAAGAATATATCAATATGTCATTAATGATTTGAACAAACTTGTCCAAGTATTCGCGGAACACCCCATTCATCAAGCTCATGGATACCCTTGTGGCGTTTGTCAATCCCAAAGGTAAAATGGTAAACTCATAGCATCTGAACCTCATCTTGAATGTGGTCTTAGGAATATATTCCCCTTTAATTCATAACTAGTGATAAACTGATCTCAAGTCGATATTTGAAAATAATGTCGCACCTTTCATTTGATCAACAAATCGTCTATTCTTGGCAACGGATATTGGTTCTTGATCGTTGCCTTGTTCAATTGACGGTAGTCCATACAGATTCTCCATGACCCATCCTTCTTATTATGAAAATAACAGGCACACCCCAAGGTGACACACTTGGACGTATAAGTCCTAGGTCCAAAAACTACTTCGGTTGCATTTTCAACTCCTATGACTCAGGTGTTGACATCCAAAAAGGCGTTATTACTATCGGTTCAATTTTAGGTTTTAAGTCGATGGTAAATTTACAAACTCTCTTTTGGGCGGATAACCTGGTAACTCTTGTGGGAACACGTCAGCAAAATCTCGTACTACCGGAAGTTTTTCTAATCCTTCCACCTCGCCCTTGTCTTTTAGTGCTAAGACTGCATATAACTTACATCCCTTGTGCATGCTCTTCTGCAGTTGTAGGGAAGAAATGAACCTCAAGGACACTCCCTAGTTCTTCCTACGATCACCCTTCTTTGTCCCTCATCATCGTTCAAACTCAATCGTTTTGTCTTACAGTTGAGTATCGCCTCATGCGATTCCAACCAATTCATAGCGATCACGATGTCATACGATCCTAAGATCGTGACATACAGGTCGAACTTCCTTATGAAATTTCCTAGGTTAATGCTACAATATGTAACCCTTCCTCCAACCTTCTGGTTGGCACCCGAAGCCATTTCTACGTATCTAAACTCATCCTATTCGACTTCCGTAACTTAATTCCTTTCAGCGCTACACTAGAAATAAATCTCCTTGTAGCACCGAAATCTATCAAAACACTAAAAGTTTGGTCAGTGATTGTACCTGATGTCTTGAGCACAGTGGATTGGTGCTCAGCCTAGCGGTTATTCACCGTTGCATGAATCATGTGGGCCTTGCCCAAATATCCAACTGTAGTGTGTCTTGTTGATCTAATCATTTTGTCCTTCTCAACTGGATAGTCTCGATGGTGATGTGGCTCTCCACACATCCAACACCTGGTCTTCGGTCAAGTACTCTTGGTCCCTGAAGTAGAAGTTATTGGCCTACCATCCTGAGATCCTGGTCTGTTCTATTGAACAAGCCTAAACCGTTTTTGTTGTGGGTGACGTTGTTGTTCTCCTGACGTTATTTTTCCAGTCGGTCTTGCAGGAGCCCTACCCTGACCCCCACAGGTCAGCTCTTCCTTAGTTGTGAGGGCCTTCTGAACTACATCGTGCAACGTTTGAGGCATTAGGATCCTCTCATTCACACAAATTTTGAGGTTAATTCCGAAGACAAACTTGCTTACCTTTAGCTTCTCTGTATTCAAATGTGGGGCATACTGAAGTAGCTCCATAAATCTGGCCTCATACTTCGGCACCGTACACCCACCCTGTCGTAAGGTGTTGAACTCATTGATTTTGCCCTCAATGAATTCCTCTAACAATACTTCTCCCATAACCATTCCTTGAACAATTCCCATGACACGTCTTCGAAGACCATGTTTAGTTGAGGTAGGAGCGTCTTCCACCACAGAAGAGTGCTCCCCTTCAGCTGAAAGACCGCCATGTGGAATTTCATGTTGGAGGTGTAGTCACGAAGTGCAAAGCACATCGCCAAGTTCTTCTGTTAAGGTTTAAGCTATTATTAGATTTCTTTTCATTTCACTAGATAACAATAGCATAAGATAGGATCACTGAGAAATACACAATCACAAGAGACACATCATTTATCCTGCGAAACCCTCATGGGGGAGAAAATCCAACAAAACTTCCTTATTATAGATAGCCAATAAAATGCCAAGAGATAACTCAAACAAATACAGAAGGTCCTCTCCCAATAATCCGCCTCTCTCTCTCTCTCTCTTCTCCAACTGCAGCTCTGAAACTTGCTCCTCAATGAACAAGTGAGTGTGTGTCTAAGTGAGGTGCTAGCCTCCTTATTTATATAACTATGGCATGTGTGGAGGTGTATTTTCACTGGTAGGGACGACTTCTCAATCTGGGTGGTTATAACCACCTTTAATATATTCTAGGGCCTCTTTAATATATTATGGGGCCGACTTCTTATTCTACATATTACAATTATGTTTTGACCAATCCGCAAAAGGGGATTTGGTCTTTTACAATAGCCAACATGATCAATCCGCAATAAGGTATTGATCTAATGAATAATACAACAATAGTAATTAGAATACACTTTTCCATTACATTATTTCAACATCTCCAACCATGCCTCGGTGGTTGAGCCATCTGTGGCACCGATGAACTCAGGAAAATTCACCTTCTTGAGTTCCCTGTAAATGATACCACTGCCAACAAGAGTGCACTGCAAACCCTCCTTAGTTACAGGCACCCTAGCCTCATTCCTATCTAGTCAGTTAATCAAGGCCTATGACATCCTCTGTAAGGGCCTCATCTAACAAACCACATCCCCCACAACAATCTTCTCTTGTCCAATGACTTGTGTTTCTCCTTAGGGGTTAGACCCCTCTGGCGTGGAATCCATTGGAGGCGTCGCACCTCCTCCCCTGGCACCACGTCGTCTACCTCCATGAAATCATCTAACCATGATTACCGCATGGTCAAGTTTAAATTTTAGTTAGCGATAAGTTATTAATCAAGTGTTTCATACAGTGGAAGGTGTGACGATCCACAGTCATAGGGTTGAACTTGCTCTGATACCATATGTAATGACCCCTCCATTACGACGATGAATAGCGATGTACAATAGGTAAATATATATTGTTGGCCCTTGACCAAGTTTTGGGAGATCCTTGGTCAAGTTTGACATATTTTGGGACTTCGACAGCTTGTCGAAGCCGGAGCGCAAGACAAAGCAGGGATTGCAGGATCTCATCCCGTTTTTGGGTCATTTTTGGGATTTGGGATTATGTAATGGGTATGGGGATGTCAGCCCATGGGTTTACCCATGTTTAGGCCTATTTTGTAAAGTATAAATAGATGTCTAGATAATGTAAGGAGAGGCATATCTGTGTGATATTGTGCTAAGTGCTAAGTATGGATTGTAGATGCTTTGTGCATACTGTGTAAGACTTGTAGAGCTATGTACAAGTAATTGTAAGAAGGCTTGGTGTTGTACCCTAACTCTAAGAAGGAGGATATGGCGAAGTGCACGCAGATCTCTTGTCTTCTACGGAGTAGGATTTTGATGCTATGTGCCTGTAAGAAGCTTGACCGAAGATAATAAAGAAGAAGAGTTGGTGGACGTAGCCCCAGTGTGGGGGTGAACCACGTACATGTTGTGTTGCTATGCTTTGTGCGATGTGTTGATATGTTTATGTCTTTACTTGCTAAGTTCTTTGATATAGATAGATAGATTTGTTTATGCTTTGTGTTAACGATGTATATGGATGTTAGATCTTACCTATGTGAATGTGTTTAGTGCTTGAATCTGCTAGATCTAATCTACCTCCCTATGATAAGTGCTTAGATACGTCAGATCTGGATAAATGGTGCAATTCTTTGTTTTATCTGCAGAGTAGATAGTGGTCAAATATTGATGAACCATCGGTGCTAAGTGCTCTGTTGAGTATTACAATCAGGGACATGTGTCCTAGCTAAGGTTGCAAACACCTGAGTCTTGCAACCACCCCTGCCTCTACCTCGGGTGAGACTTCATCTGCTTCGCAGGTGTTGCCGAAAGGGTTGGTAGTTAGGGCTTTGTTGGTGCACTGTCGTAGCGTTGAACCTTGGGTCTGCCCCTGTGCCAACATATACATCTATATATATTTTTTCTTGCATTAGGAATTTAATATTAAATTCGTCACAACATAATTAACAACATCGCTAGTGATAAATCATCATAACTAAAACTAAACATAAGCAATGCATTAACATAATTAGAAGCGGCATATAATCAACTCATAAACATCGACTCAATCATCATCGTCATAATTAATAGCTGCGCATAATCAACGCATCGTCATAATAATTAACGACACAATCAACACATCACGATCGACCAAATCAAAATATAAATAAATATTCAACCATGTCACTGAACATTAAAGGAACTATCTGCCCAACCTACCCTACAAGGTTATGACCTCCAGGACACATAAGCAATGCTCAAACCCAGGATTCATCCGATTTATTTGACTACTTAAGGTCTCAAGGCTAGCGACTATTATGAGGAACAAGGAGGTGTCTAATTCCCTCTAATCCAATCAAGCCAAAAATCATCTAGATGAATCAATCCTAATTATCAGTTATTCATGGTGCAAGAGAAAGCTAATTAATAAATCAATCACATATCAACATTATCTTCATGATGCAAGATTAATCATCTACCTTAATTTCATAGCGCAAGAGTACTCGTCATCTTTATTTCGTGGCACAAGAGTACGCCATTTCATAACCCATCGTACATCATGACTAAGTTCTAAGTTAAGCAGGGAATCACACGTAATGAATCTTGTCAATAATAACACATAACAATAACTCTACATCTACTCAAGGAAGGACAAGGACAATAGGTTATCAACTGCATCATTCTATGTTATTCCATAACTTTAACTTAATGGCACAACACCATAAAAAAGTATCACAAGAATCTATGGTTCATGGACATGCAAGGAAATATATTTTACTTAATCAACATCAAGCAATAATGAAGCTTGTTGGGGGTAAAAATAAACATAAGGACCATAAGACCACGAGAGCATAATATTTTATAAGGATTTGCTTCAAGGCAATAAAAGGTAATTTTTCCAAGGTCAGGGTCAATAATTTCAAGTATCTATCTGAGGTGTTCAAGTTTTTGTGTCTAGTAACCTCTACCCCAGCTCATCTGTACCATATTTTATTACAAAAATCTTTTAAGAATGCCTAAAATTTCAATGTTAAAATTTCATATTTATTCAAGACCCCTACAAGAAGGTCCTTTATTTCTTAAGAAAACCTTAAGGGTTTAATACAATTTTTACTCCCATTTAGGGACCATAAGAAAAAATGAAATCTTCTTTAAGGGAAACACAAGATTCAATATTGCTAACAGTTCCTTTAAGAAAATTTCAAAAACCCGACGCAAAATCCATAAAGGACTTAATGCTTTCCATCTCATAAAATTTAAGGTTATCCAAATTGACTAATATTATGAGACTTCCAACTACCTTTACATCCAAGGGTAAGCCTTATAAAGGAACAAATACTACCACTGGACAAGACCTAAATTTCTAATCTACAATCTATTAGGGAAAGAAGAGAAGGTCGCGGTCATATCTAAACCACAAACAAGAACGCCATCAGTGTCTTAAAATTCAATCTATGAATTTAAGGAAGACCCAAAGTCAATTACAAATCCTCTGAAGTAAGTTAAGGATCCCAATCCTATTTACATCATAAGTCGGGACTCGAATGCAAGGAATAAAATCCCTGAAATATTATAAGGGGTCACCTCTCGTATGAGTTATGTGAGGGTTAAACTAAGTGACCGGTTCTAAATAAGGGACAAGGAGATCGATTAAAGTAGTTATTACAGTCAGTGAATCTGCCTTTACATGATTGTGATTAATCAATAATGTATTAAGTAAGTGTAACATTGTAACAATGATAGGTGAAGACTTAGTCTGCTTTTCAATCCATTAAAGAGAAAATTGAGGCAAAACCCTACAAGCAACTCAAGGAATCAAGAAATATTACAATCCATTTGAAGCGTAATAATAAGTTATCACAATGAAAAAATGATGGAATTTGACCAAGGAATTATCCTAATCAAATAAAGGAGTAAAAGACAATTACTCAGGCTGGTGGGTAAAATTATCAGACAATGAAGCCCGAACATAATATTGATGAGATTTTTAAGAAGGAAGGCACTGAAATTACACACTAGTTCTGTCAGGGAAGTGGTTGGGTGCACATAGGATCAGATCCTTCCAGCTGGATTGAGTTAAACAAATTATATTCTTAAATCAATTCGAGAAGATGATGATTTAGAGTTCCAAGGAAGGAGTCACGATGGGCGTGGGCAGTAATTTAAGCTTCAAGGAAATGTTCACCTCACCAAAACGCTCAGTGTCTCCAACACTCAATCCGAAATAAATATCTACGGTGGAACATGAGCAAACCACTGTCAGAATCCAGAAACAGGCGACAAGAGAGAACACCCATAATAAAAACGAAACAAGAAAGGCACAATGTTGACAACAACTGGAGTTTGCAACCTGCACTTTTAATCCTTCGAGGAAGTTGGTATATACAAATTTAACACCCTTTTATCTCGGATTTAAATTCAACCTCATAATCTCCCTTGCATTCCATAGATCCAAGATTTAATGAATCTGTGCTAGCCACCGAACACCAGGCCGTAACTGCCCCACAAGAGATCACCCACTAGATGGGGAGGTAGTGAAACACAAGAACCTATACCTGACTCCTGCGCACCAGGGATGGGAATCAATCCTCACCCCTTCGACATTCTCAGCCAAGACAATGTGTAGGTGATTTCTTCACGGATTTGTGAAGGTTCCAAGCAAATCCATCAACAAGTAAAGAATTCCAAAATGTGAAAATTTAACTTCAATCAGACTATCATGCCTAAGGGGACGCGAAATTCGTTTTCTTAGCATACAAGGATTGCTCCACATAATTCCTTCGCCAAGTGCAATTAAAGACAGAAAATTCCCTTCTCTTCGAGGGATTTTACACAAGTTCAACAAGTGACCCGACATTCCTTCTATCTTCGAATCATGAACCATTCAATGCATTCATCACAACTATGGAAACTGATAAACTAAATTAAATTAGAAATGACAACATATAAATTCACCTTCCAGAGTACACAAAACCATCCAGGCCAAATGTAAATTTGATATCAAATTGGGGTACAGCGTCAACAATTTCTAAGCAACAGACAATTGATATTATTACAACTTCCAGTACAAAATAAAGTACCGTAACCAATTGGTGAATATATCGTAGATGTTATCCCGCAATGACGCTCCTCCCAACCCTTAGCTTGTTCATCATTGATGCTTCACCAGTACCTCCCAGCCAACACTAGAGGTACTCTTCTTCCCCCTTATCCCCCCAATCCGCAAAGGGGCCACGCACACAACCAACTAGAAAAATACTCTAGCTTTGAGATTTCATTGCAAGGTAGAGCCACCACTCTCTCTCAAGCTTAGTATCCCAACTCTCACAAGTAAAACAGATCACAATTTTTGCAGCATAACTTTACCCATAACCACTCTCCATTTCTCATCCCATCCATTTATAGAATTTCCCCAAAACACATCCCCACTTGCACAATTAATTCTCTTTTTCAATTAAATAATTTAGAAATATTTCCCCCATACACTTGTCACCCTTTCCCTTAGTTGCACAAGTAAATCCACTATTTATTTTAATAAAAGTCAATTTCCCTCATCCATCCTAAAAGCGCTCCTAAAATCACTCCTAGTTGTCTCTTTATTCCCCTTATTTCCAATTAATGACTGACGCCTTACTAAATCTGAGTTGAGTTAAAATAAGATTCTTTTTTTTAGTTAGACTAGAGTTAACTAGACTCTAGATTCCTTTCTATGCATACACACTCTCCCCTCTATGTTTCTTTCTTATTTTAAAAACTCCCTTTTTAATAATTTCTTACACCTATGTGCCTTAAATCAAATCATTAGGATTATTTCAATTTCCTTAATTCTTGAAATTATTTACCTCATTCCCCTTTCACTTTAGTTATTAATTTTAGTTTAGCCTCTTTACAAAACTTATACTTAGGCTTAATTAAATTTTATTTGAAAAGGCTTAGACTCTTATAGGGATTTATAATTATTAATTTACTCATTAATTAATTAATTTAAATCCGGCAATGTCAAATTAATTTATTTTTTCTAGGCCACCTAGATCTGTTGACTCAAGTTCCCTTTTAAATCATGTGAGATGCCCTTCAAGACACACTCTTGTGCATCCAAGGGTGTCACTCACCTTTTGATTGGTTTTGGTAGTTGTCCAACCCCTGGAGTCAACACTCCATTCGAGCGATCTTGTGATAGACTAAGGGCTTCTAAGGAATAAGGACCTTGCCTCATTGTGCACCTTTTATAAATCTTCATGAGCGACTGTCTCAATCTGCCCTCACAGCATCGTGGACCCATCGAACTAGGTAATCGTTAACCTATAATTCAAGCCACGATGGGAGTGCTAGTAGGCTATGACAGGGACTCTGCCATACCTCTCCCTCAATATATGGTCTATGTGCATGGCCCATTTACTCCTTATGTGAGTCAGATTAGCAAGAAATCGTCAGTCTGCATCCATCAATGAAACATTGTCAATTATCCATATACAACATCATAATATATAATCGATCATATGTCACATATGCATAAATGAAATACTCAAACCAATACAATCCACTCCCTGACTCAATTCCGAGTCCAAGGAGGTCCATTGATGACATCGGCATCCACAATCTATCAAGTGTATTACACACTCAGGGAAAACTCGTCAACAACACATCTATCCAATAAGCATATATCAATAACATCAAATCATAATCATCAACATTATCATAAAGATCCACAAGCGAAATATACAATCATGTACTATATCCGGACCACTTGCATGCAAGTGTCCTCCAAAGAAATATATAATTAAGCATGTGCTTGCAAGAGTGGGATGTTACATGCCTAGGACATGCCAATAATTGTAATTATTGATTATATCTTTCCAACAAACTACTAAACTTTTAAAACATAGGTTTTATGCAAAATTTGTGCCCTCGGGGAAGTTGACATCAACTAACCACATCGGGGCCATAAAATCTTTGGCACTACCTCCTAAGGTTAGGGTTTTGGTTCTTCTGGTTCTTGCTTTATGTTAAAGGGTCTTTCTTGTGTCCCGTTGTATTATCTTTTTGTGAATGAGTGTAGCCAACATCTCTTTCTCTTCAGAGATAACACATACCATTCTAACCAATTTGTGTTTCTACAATACTCTACTGCCACCATTCTAGCCAATTTGTGTTCTACAATACTCTACTATTTTATTCATTAATAGAAGTTGGGTTTCACTGTATTGTTGTACTCTCTACTATTTCTTTGTGTGTTTCATTTCATTTTCAATATAATATGGATCGAAAAATCATCCAAAAGTTTATAAAACAGTAAGGATTGTGCTCAAAGTGAATAAAAAAAAACTTAACCAAGAATAAGGGGAAAATATCGACTCCCCGACTTAATGTAATGAAGTGAAAGAAAAAAAATAGAATTTAGACAAGTTCAAAGCACATGAGTCAATGAAAGCAGATATCAAAACATTGGAAGTCGATAAATTAAATTATGGGAGACCAAAGTTGGCAAAGATTGGATATTATTGTTCGGAGAAGAAAACAACAAATATAGTTAACATGTTGAAATAATATCAATATGTATTTGCAAGAGACTATAAGTACTTGAAATGATCAGTTGAACACATAGAAGAAATGAAAATTGATCTACTCCCCAATGCAAAACCTATCAAAAAGAGACCTTATACATTGACACATAAGTATAAGGATATTTTCCATAAGGAAATTGAAAGTATGCTTGTAGAAAGAATCATATACCATATAGATAAAGTTGAATGGACTAGTCCTATGGTGGTGTAGCCTAAAAAACAAGATCCCAAAAGATTAATGATTTGTGTTGATTTTAGAGGGTTGACCAGGTTACACTCATTGATCCTTTAACAACTCCATTTTCTAATGAGAAAATAAATGAAGTAGTAGGTCATGAATGTTACTTATTTACTAATGACTTCTTTATGTATAACCAAGTGCTTTTTCCCCCCTTTTATTCGCCCCCCTCCTTTCAATCTTCTCTTTTCCCTCTTAAAAACTCCATACATATTTATGGAGTAGGTAAGGCTTAAATAATGAAAAATGGTTAAATTTATGATAAGATCCTCCTGTACTCCAATAAATCCTAATATAATAAGTTCAATGGATGAAAAATAATATTGATGTTATTAAGGTGTATTATGAACCCACTAAAAAACCATTGTAATTAGACATTTTATTGGTGTTCAATGGTTTCACACATAAGCTTATGCATAATGTTGCTTTCCTTGTTCAATAGGTGAAAAGTTAAATTACAAAATGGTTTCATATATTTTTCCATTGTAAATACATGCATAAATGGTAATGGGGTAGACCTTGATTATTGATCCTATATGCATGGCATGCACTAGAGTGGGGAATATGACTCCAATAAGATACATCACCATCCTTAACTAATGTAAATGAGACATTCCCATACGGGAGGTTGTGAATATTCGAAGCCACATGCACCCACCAATAAGATCAACATCTTTTAATCACAAGAAGGTTGGGATTATAATAGTATTGCTTGCACATGGATTATATGTCACTGGAAAACTTGTTATTAGCATTGCCTATGCCATTGAGTTATTATCCTAATTCTTTTAGTGTCATGTTACATGATATAGACATGAAAGTTGGTCACATTTAGGATGAGTTGGAGAAAATTCAATATTGTGAAGCCTAGCTGGAGTCATAGGTGGATTAAATATGATTCCAAAAGGTGAAAATTTAGGTTGATTTGGAGCAATGAAAATAGTGTTAGGTGTAAATACATTCTAATGGAATGTAGACATATTAGCATAAGGATTAATTTCATATATATATATATATATAACATCACGGTTATATGAGTCCCAAATATGGTCCCAAATGGACATGCTTTTACCATGAAAATTGTTATCAAAATCGTTTCTACAATGATGTTGATCAAGTGGGTTAGGTGGATTCATTGATTTATTGATCGACAAGGACATTACACCACTAATATTATGTCCCCCACCTCTTAAGAGAGGTAATGAGGAGACTCGGTGGCACAGGCACCCCCACTAGGTCATAGTCTCACGAAGGGGGAAAGTCAATGAGGCTAAAGTTATATTTTTAGTTGACTTAAGAAAAGAGGAAGAAGGAGTAAAGATAACTCAGAAGAATGAAAAGATTAACCATGAGTTAACCTAACTCATGAGAGAATTAGAAGAGGAAAGAACAGAGTAAAGAAGCAGGGGTGCACCTATTCTGATTGGTTTTGGGATTAAGGTACTGTGCTCCTGAGCATTAGGTTGGGGTTTTGCTGTACAGCCATGACAACTCAGTGGTGAAATATCCCTCACCTTGTTCCACAGCTTGGTCTGGGTATGAAAGATCCTCCACCATTACCAAGTTAGGACGTTGCTTGGGACGTCGAAGAAGCTTATCAGGAACTAGGGCCATTCCATTGATTGGGTTTGTTTGTGAAGCGGAACCATCGGTTTGGGGATTTTCTGGGAGGGTTATCATGCATTACATGTTGTCTATGATTGGGACATGCATTGGAGTACATAAAGGGGCCGTCTGTGATTCGGTAGAAACTCAAATCTAAGGTTTATGAGATACATTGGCTTCTCCCACGGGATTCTCATAACTTGATCTATATTCTTAGAGAGGAACAGGCATTTGGAGGCCTCCTTCATCGAGGGTTGAACCAACTAGGGTTCCCAGTCATCGATTAAGGGCACACCATTAGATTGAAGAATTGAGATCACAAGGGTTTGAGAGTGGATTTGGGAATTTGGACATCACGGGTTTTCCTTATAGTTGCCGAATCTATCATTTGGCATATTTCGGGATGATTGGACACTTTAGGTAGAAAGGCGGTGTCAGGGAGCTTGACATTCCCTGAACCTTAGCACTTTCCATCTTTGAGGTTGAGCATTAGTGCGGCTTAGATCTGCTTGATTTAGTCTTCATTCTATATCCAGCCTGGGAGGCTTCATTTTCTATTAACCGGGAGCATTTTGTAGCTCATATCTATTTCTTGTCCGACCATCCGAGGTTTATGCCAAATCGGCCATCTATTATTATTGATCTTACATTGCTCATAATAAAAGTCGGATCTGCTTGTGCTTCATCTTGAATATATTGTATTGATCTCTATGATGTGATAAGATCTTGTATGCACTTAATAATAAATAGAGGTAATAGTAGTTAGTGGTTCCAAAGAAGAATTTGGCTTGGGATCATTACCACATTGTCTTGAGCCTTGATCCTCAAACACAGTAGAGAATCCGGTGCATCTGTCTGGGAATTGTTATGGGTGGGAGAGAAAAAGAGTGAAATAGAGGGAGAAATGGAAGAGTCAGGAGACGACCATGAGCCTCGGGGATTTCCTCTCTTAGTAGTTGAATTTGATAAGTTCGACAAAACATGAACATAGAAAGCACATTGGTCCGTCAGTTGGACGAGTATCAGGAAACCAATAGAAGAACTGAGGCCGAAATCTCACGAAACTATGAAGAAAGTTGATGAGAATCTGAGGAAGATTAACAAGAACCAATCCCAGATAACTGAACTTCTGATTCAAGTAACCCATCGAGGCAAAAGATCTTGTCATTATGGGAATAAGAATTTTGGAGGGACTGCTGGAACCCACTGAGGAAGAGCGAGATATAACAGGAGAAAGCACCGAGGATCGAAGAAGATCACTGGAGTGCTTTGTTCATGGCCGGATGGGTAGCGAGGACCAATCATAGGCCTCTGTGCTAGTGAACACTTGAGATGAACCCCGCTAGAGTCCAACACTTTCGAGGTAGAAGAAACTAACCCCAGTCCACCATACATGCCCACATTCTGAGGATGAGCAAGAAGCTGACATAAGAACAAGTTAGAAGATTTTGTGGCACAATTAGTCAAGAGTACCAGGGAATACCTACTGACTTGGATATGAAAGTTCAAAGGCAGATGTCCCTAGAACAGTGTGTGTGTCCCGAGGTTCGAAACGACCTAGGAAGAACCAGGGCCGACTTTAGGTTTGAAGCGAAGAGAGCTGAGGGGAAGATAAATTCCATACTTTGACCATTACAGGCTAAGATAATGACACAAAGAATGGAGTGCAGTTGAATGCCTGCGGCTCTTATGAGAGGCTGGAGGCCATCAAGTTTGCCACCTCTTGCTTGGATGGAAAGGCCCACGAATGGTGGGTACCATGGCTCACCTTTCGACCATAACGAGATTGGCTATCCTATCGAAATTCACTGAGAGTCTCATTTTATAGATTTGATCTAGGAGATCTGAGAGTTCGCGAGCTCACCCAACTCAAGCAAATAGATACGGCTAAGGCATACATTGATGAATCCCAGGGGTTGGCAGTGATGATTTGAAAGATATGTCCCTGACAGAGCTCATGATACTCTTGTAAGAGGATTGATGGAACCCTTGAAGGGTTGGGTTGGGCTTCAAGCCTACCAACCTCTGAGGAAGCCATTTGGAAGACGAGGGATCTGGGTCCATTTGCTAAACCAAAATTCATACCAGAGACCACCTCTTAGTGGTGTAAGAGATCAAAGGCCTCTAATAAACCAGGGAGGAAGTGACCCTATGGGTTATGACAAGGGTCATGGCGGAATAGATGACAACACCGGGAGGCCCGAGAAGGAAGCAACTCGCTTCACATGCAAGGAGCCATAGAATCCCTCACACAAGTGCATGGGACAAGGACAAGTACATTACATTGAGGTCACTTAGATGACGAAGAAGAGGATGAGCCAATAGTGGAATCCACACGAAACATGGGCAGAAACATTGAAATTAGAGAGGAGGTTCGAGAACTAGGCTGTGTGGTACGGAGAGAAGGAATGCGTTGGCATCTATGTTGATGCAAGTTCAACACCTTGAGGATGAGAGGAGTCTTACAAGGGCAGTCTCGGTCCCGATTGATGGAGGAGCTTCCAATTCCAACTGATGCAACATTAGCGAGGAGGCACACGTACCCTCATTAGAGTTTGAATGATTCAAAGTGGAGTGGTAGGTGGTAGTACTATGCCCTATAAGTCCCCATACCGGGTGGCGGAAACTCACCTGGGAAGGCATGAGTTGGATTCGGGATGTGTATGTGATGGATCTTCGATACCAACATCATCCCTGGGGTCGTCCTTTTAGGACCCATCACCACAAATTACAAGACCATGGAAATGTCCTTTATGGAAGAAGGAGGGTGAAAGGTTGTGCTCAGAGGCAAGACAGGTAACTCTACCCGAGAGTGAAGTCCCGCGGCCAAGAGGATGGAAGCCATATTCATAAGGGAATAAATTGTATATTCAGCGGAATGTAAGGTCTCAACGGGTGGATGAGAAGGGAAAGGTGCATTACACACGAGATATCAAAAGAATCCTTGACAAACACCAAAAAAGTGTTTGGGCCAGCCCACGATTCCTCGGGTGTGCCACCAAGCAGGAGGTTTAGGTATCAGTACCCAGGCGCTTCGGCAGGGGCTAAGCTTGTTATTACCACACCCTATAGGCATCCAAGAAGTATAAAGATGAGATAGAAGGCCATCGAGGAGCTTCTAGACATGGGACAGCCACCACAGACCAAGTTCAAAGCCCATTTAGCCCGTCCGGTAGTCTTAGTGAAGGAGAAGGATGGAGCGATGAGAATGTGCATTACGACTTTAGGGCTTTTTAACAAAAACGATCAAAAGCAGTACTATACCGAGTTGATGAGTTGTTGGATGAGTTGCATGGAGCTATATATTTCACAAAAATGATGATCTTATTTCGGGCTACCATCAAATCAAGATGAGGAGGAGGACATCTCAAAAACAACAACTAGGTCTCACTATAGCCATTCACGAGGTTTGGTGATGCCCTTTTGGTTAACAAATTCCCGGCTACATTTGATCTGCGCCAAACCATATGTTTCAACAAATAGTTGAAACACTTTGTTATTCTTTGTGGCTTGCTCATCTACAGCCAAAGACCTGGGAGGAACACCTTGACATGTGGACCAAATCCTTTCAATCATGGAAGAACAATCACTACTCTTGTAAAGGAATCAAGTGTGAGTTTGGAATGGTGATTGCTTTACTTACAGGACATCCTTAGGGGCAAAAGGAATGCAATTTTAGGAGAAAATAACAGCCATTGAGAATGGCCTACTCGAAAACACTCCGCAGGCGAAGTTCACAGGTATATGCATACTATGGAAATTTTGTGTCAAAGGTTTTCTCAAGCTGTCGCACCCTTGGTGACGACCTAAAGGGGTCCTTCAATCAGAATGATGAGGCCCAAGTCACGATGGAAAATGAAAGAGGTCATGAGAGCACACCTTGATTCTAGCTCTTCGATTTCGGCATACCCTTCACTTTGGAGTGGGATTCCTCGGGGGAAGGTATAGAGGTCGTATTGATGGGGCGGGCACCTGCCTATGAAAATTTGGAAATTTCAGTCTGAACTACACTACGACATTCGAGCTAAAGAAATGTTGGCTATCATGCATGCACTAGCCAAATTCGGACAATATTTGGTAGAGTGCGAGGTTTGTGGTCAAAATGGAGACCATAATAGTCTTAAATATCCTATTGGAGTAGAAGGATTTGAATGAAAGATAGCAAAAATGGGTAAGCAAAAATACCAAGCCTACGACTTTGACATTGGATGCGTCAAAGGAAAGAACAACGCGGTGGCCGATACATTATCCAGAAGGGTATACATTTTTGCCATGTCTGGTGTGTCAGTCGACTGGAAGGAACCTTGATAGTGGAATATACGAGATCGGTTAAGCTTGTCGGTGTTGGATGACAAATACATGATGACAACGGGGTCATAAATGACCTCATCTATTACAAAGGTCAGTTCTTTGGTTCACCTGGATCGACTCTCAAAGCTAAGATCTTGCATGCATGTCATAACTCACCGATAGCAGGGCATCAGGGCGGCAAATGGAACCTCTGGCGGTAAGAAAGGTTTGCATGAAGGCCTCAAGGAAGATGTGATGATGAAGCATGTCAAAGAATGCACTACCCCAAGAAAACAGGATGAACACATAGCACACCTAGCGAGGCCATTTATTATACCTATTCGAACACAGAACGGGAAAGTATATCCATGGATTTCATCACCGGGTTATCCGAAACCACCGGGGAAAGATTGCATTTTCGTGGTGGTGAACAGGTTGATGAAGTTTAAACACTTCTTCTCCACAACCCGCAGTTTGATCACGGCGGTGGCAGGTATTTTGAGAGGTGTTCAGTTCTGACCCTACCAAAACCATTATCGGTGGCAGGACAACACTATTCCGTCTACGTTTTGGCCGGAGTTGTTCAAATTAGTGGGTATAGCATTGACTCCCTGGTACTAGCTATCACCCTCAGACGGATGGTCATCTTTTGAGATAGTCAACAAATGGGTGGAAGGTTACCTCCCAAAAACTACGTAGGACAACATGGAACCGGATGGTTTACATTTGGGAGAATATTATACAACACCACCCAACATATGTCCGTTGGCATGTCACCCTTCATAGCTTTATATAGCTATGATCCTTTATCATTGTGGAGATTTCATTTGGTGGCAATACGATGAGAATGCAGCGAGGGATTGGATATAGCGGTAAAGACATTCTCGATTGAAGGATCATTGGAAACAAAACCGGCAAAGGTCCAAGCGGACAAAACTACCGAGTTGGTCGTTACCTTTGAGGTTGGTGATTTAGATCTATTTGAGTTTTGTCATACATGCAGGAGGCCTCATTAAAGCGGGCGGAGCTACCCGATACGTTTCTTTGGACCTTCACCATCATTAGGAGGATAAGGCGGTATAACATAATTTGGAGCTTCCAGGGTGAAAAATTCTAGCGTCTTCCATGTCTCGTGCGCCGAAATCGCGGTCAACGTAATGAGCCTATTGAAGCGTACCTCCCATGGATGAGGAGGGACATCTTGTTTGGATTCCAGAGGAGGTGTTAGAAATACGAGAGAAGAGGCTCCGAAACCAAAACATCAAAAGGAGGTATTTGATGGTGGAAGGATTTCACCCATTGAGGATACCACTTGGGAAGCGGGGAGCCGCGTGTTTAGAGAAGTAGGATTTAGAGTTGCTTGAGGACAAGCAATTTCAAGCGAGGGAAACTGTAATGTCCCCACCTCTTAGAGACGTAATGAGGAGACCTTTCTGATTGGCACAGGCACTATAAGTCATAGTCTCACAGAAGGGGGAAAAGTCAAAGTTAAAAAGTTATATTTTAAAGTTGACTTAAGAAAGGAAAAGGAAAGGAGTAAAGATAACTCAAAAGAAGAATAGAGGATTGGCAAGTTAACTGCTCAACGGAGAATTAGAAGGAAAAGGTATGATAAGAGGTAAAGGGTGCACCTATTGGTGATTCATTCTGGTTTTGATTAGCATTTGCTATTGCTCTTGAGCATTGAATTTGGGGGTTTTGCTGTACAAAACCTTGTGAGCAACAGTGGTGAAATATCCACTCACCTTGTTCCACAACTTGGTCTACGGGGATGAAAGACTCCTCCACCATTCTAGTCTCAGGGCCAAATTATCATGGGAGGTTCGATCCAGCTTATCCACGAGGGGCCTAAGACCGTTAGGCGATTGGGTTTGTAGCGGTAGGACCATCAGTTTGAGGATTTTGCAGATGGTTATCATCATTCTATATTTGTCTGCGGATTGGGACATCGTGGAGCCATAGGGGAAATCCTGTGATTCATTAAAGCTCATATCTAGGGATGCGTGGAGCCCAAAACCTCCATGAGTTCTCATATCTGATCTATATTTCTTGTGAGTTTCAGAGCATTTGGAGTCTCCTTCATCAGTCGAACGGCTGGGTTTGATCATCGATGGGGCACCATTCAGTGGAGGATTCAGATCTTCCAGTGGGGCACACCATTCAATGAAGAATTCAGATCTACGGGGTTTGAGAGTGGATTTGGGAATTTGGACATCTGGGTTTTCCTTATATTGCCCGATCTATCATTTGGCATATTTCTCGGGAGGATTGGACACTTTTGGTAGCAGGGCAGAATTATTCAGGGCTTCAGCATTCTAGCAGGATGTGGCACTTTCTAGCTTGGAGGTTGAGCATTAGTGCGTCTCAGATCTGCTTGATTTAGTCTTCATTCTATATCCAGCCTTTGGAGGGTTATTTTGTATTTTCGGGAGCATTTTGTAGCAGCTCATATCTATTGCTTGTACGACCATCTGAGGTTTATGCTAAATCGGCCATCTATTGTATTGATCTTACATTGCTCATAATAAAAAGGTCAGATCTTTACTTGTGCTTCTACATCTTGAATATATTGTGATCTCCATGTGTTGATGAATCTTGTATGCACTTAATAACTCAATAAATTAATAGTAGTTAGTGATTCCAAGAAAGAATTTGGCTTGGGATCATTACATATTGGGTTCATTTTGTGTGTGCCATGTATTTTGTCTCGTCGCAAGTTAAGCTAAAACTTAGCATATGACTTTTGTTCTTCAACACTTTGTTATTCACAAAATTCTTATCTAGTGCACACCAAATTAATTATGCTTCTCTCATGAAATTTGATTTTGGTATGATACTTTGTTGAGCTTGGAGTTAGCTATGGGTTTGAATAATTTTTCACTAAATCAAAAGTCTATGATTTTTCAACACTTTGTTATTCACAAAATTCTTATCTAGTGCACACCAAATTAATTATGCCTCTCATGAAATTTGGTTTTGGTATGATACTTTGTTGAACTTGGAGTTAGCTATGGGTTTGAATAATTTTTCACTAAATCAAAAGTTTATGATTTTCAACAAGTTCTTATTTAAGCATTCCATCATTCCTACTAACTACAATAGAGTGATGTTTCTATTAAATCTAACTATAAATCTCTTCAAATGACGAGGTAATGTTTGTTTTGCATTTCTTTGGAAGTGGGCATGGTGTACTTTGATAGAGAATTATTTGAAATTGCATTATAGTTTTAACAATAAGAATAGGCGTATAGTAAAGATTTTCCATCCTTTCTTTGGATTAATAATAAGAATCACTTCATTTTCTTGAATCTTTTCAATTACCCCCTAAATTTTTGGCTTGTCTTTATCACCCCATTACCTAACGTTGCAACATAAATTTAGGAATTGATTTATTAATTTATTTTTCTTTTTAGGCATTATTTTTTTATATTCTTCCATTTATATATATCAATTATATGTGAATGTCAATTTGTTCTCTACTCACACTCAAAATACATTTAGAAAACCATTTTAATGTTCTTTTATGCAAATAATTGCTCCTTCCTTAAGTTTTCTTATTACGCAATCATATAGTTTTATGGTGTTGAGGTACATGAATACTATAACATCTATGATTTTTAATCTAAGGTCCTTGAATGCAATGTCAAAGAAGGTCTTCAAAACTTAGCTATTCTCCTTTGCAACTATTTAATGGACATAAGATTCCTTCCTTTACAATCTTTCCATCGAGTTGTTCAACAAGCAACAAATATAAAAAAAAAAACAACTACGACTTTAGAGAATTTGTATAATACATCCCTAGATAGTTTTATATCTTTTTATCTCCAGATCGTTACTCATTGATGGTGATCCTAGAGTAGGGATCAAAATGTTGAATAATAAAAATCTTAATGTAGTTTTGGGAATAAGAAAAAAGTTAACTTATGTCATCCATCATCAAATGATATATATTTCTACCACTAGGAATAAACTCATTACTATCTATTGATTTTAGTAGTGTCTTTGTTTTGGTAACCTCTATGTACTTCCTCATTGAACTCACCACTAAATCTCCATCTTAAATTGGCTTTTCTAGTGAGAACTATGCCCTCTCTAGTGAAAACTATGCCCATTTATGCAAGCTCCATTTCATCACTATCAACAACTAGAACTAACTAGTGATAATCACAATACTCTTTAGTCTCCAAGTTGAATAACACACAAAATAAATACAATGCATGCTTTGTTGATCTATGGTCAAGATTGAGAAGGTATATGCACTAGCAAGAAGTATCGATAAACTTATAGGAAACAATGAACTTCTGACTATCAACAAATAACCTTATCATATCATTTAAAAATAATGATATGTAGCCACTCAAGTGCACTAATGATAGAACCACCCAATTCATATTCAAGTGCACATCCATCCATCAAAAATATGATCGGAATCGTATGTACTAGTAAATCACCCAACCACAAAGTCATTCTTCTCTCTAGATTTGCAACTCCACAAGGGTGGCATCTCCACACTAGGTAAGATCACTCACTCATCCGTCCTTCGATTAGCTTGAGAACAATATGATCCCATGAGAAAAAATCTTAATTGTACATCACTATTTAGATCACATGAGAAAACCCCATCCCCAGAAAAACAAACAACATTATGAAATAGATCTATCATCAACATATTTCTCTTATCTTTCATTTTTACTCAACAACGTTTAAACTAAAATCAGGTTTCAACATCACACATCCATTTTTAAACATAGGAAAAATACAATGTGAGAATTTTTACACCCATTTTAACACGAGAATTAAAAAAAACTACAATATGGTAGAAAATATAGTTTAGTAGCTTTGAAAATCTTTTACACAACTCCTTATGATGCGTTAAATAAATCAAATTACCTTTACAAAAGTTGTTTATGTATAAATCTTTTACATCCTCTCCTCATATGGATCACATCATGATGTTCTCTTGTAATGCTTTCATCTCATCTAGTTTATATTGTCTAATGGTTTAATGTAATGTTTCATTGATGGATACATACTTGTGTGTTGGTGTTTTTTCGTTGAATTGCATAATATATCATGTGCTTAAAATTATGTATTGACCTTGTTATCAGATCTATAGGTAATGATGAAGATCACATGAGAAAGGAAAGGGAGAGGAAAATGGGGACAAAAAATACTTGACGCTTAAGATAAAAGATCAAAGGTGAACCATAATCACATTCATTTTTTTCAAACTAGTTTCAGCTTACCTACCACCACCGCGCCCAGCACCATTAGCGGCACATCCAGTAGCAGATCTTCTTGCAAAGCTGCCAGTTATAGTTTGTGCAACAGAGGTGATAACAACAAAAGCTAGGGCATCATCATTAGTAAACCTTGTAGTTCTTGATCCAAATCCAATTGTATGCAAATAGTATGTGCATTTATTTGCATAGTTTATTGCAATTTTCATGAATAAAATTTTATACTTTGTTGTAGAGATTGGTGATGAAAAAAGTCACAAAGTTTTTCAATAGTTTAACTCAGAGAGAGATATTTTGTGATGGAAGATCACATCATCATGGATGGAGAACCATCGAATCTCCAATGAACTCACTCATTTGCTACAACTAGAGGTAAAATTTATCTTGTTAAATGGATTTTGTAGAACAATTTTTAGTTCAAGTACTTAATGATTTATCATGGTACTTATTTTTTATATGGACATAATGTATAAGCATAGGTAGAAGACTGGAGCTTGATGAAACTCATCGGACTTCAATGTTTGGGGTGGAAGGAAACGACTTGCATTTAGATGGAAATGGCCAAATATCAAATTTGTAGAAAGAGTCCAGAGTTTTTCCAAAATTTATGGAATGGGTGCACTTGAGAATTTTCCTAGCACTACCATATATACTGGAGAGACATCTCAAACGTCGGGAAACACAATTTGTGTGATAACCTTAATCAAGATTTATGAAATGAGTGTACTTGAGAATTTTCCTAAGACTACCATAAATACTAGAGAGACATCCCAAACATAAGGAAACACTTTTAAAGTTTTAAAAAGTTTTTTTTTGCATTTAGCTAAATTACTTTTTTTATACATATACATATGTACATTATAATAATTAAAAAGTTTTTTTTGCATTTAGCTAAATTACCTTTTTTATACTTGAAACATATACATATATACATTATAATAATTAAAACATATTTTTTGCATTTAGCTAAATTACCTTTTTTATACTTCAAGCATATATGTATGTACATTATAATAATAATTAGTTAAATTTTTTTTAACTAAAAATGTTTTTAGCATTAAAAACGAATATTGCTCATATAATATTCTTTAAGTTTTTGTTTTAAAACAATATTTTAAATAGACATTACAATAATTAATAATTAGTTTAAAAAAATTATACTAAAAATGTTTTTAGCATTAAAAACTAATATTTTTTTTAAATAAAAAGGCGGAGCCTATTATATTATGACTTCAGAAAAGGAGTACATGTGACACGTAGGTGCCAGCTGTCCTGCCTATGTAGGAAACCAAGACAGTTGGCCTGCCCACAATAGCATGCAAAAGAAAAGAGTTCACTGCACCACCCTGCCCATAGGAAACCAGGGTATCCATTCAAAATTGACAGCATTCTTGTTTATTGTTCTAATGCTAACCATGCTAACAGCTACAAAGCTACAGCTCTGGTAAACGACTACAAAAAAAGATTTGGAAAACATGCAAGACAGAAGAAAACCTAATCCCCGGAGTCCTCGTGAGCTTCCTTCGCTTTTCCACTGCTGGCTGGGATGGCGAATGGCTGAGAACAGGTTGGGCATTGTTGTCGAGGAGTGGCGTTGGAGTAGGCCGCATAGAGCATGTTCAAGCGTTGGCCAACGCAGACTACTCTGAAGAGTTGGTCATCGACCAGGCTTCGAACTTCGAATATCAACTGCAAATGCTCCGAGTGCAGGAGGGGTGGCGAGGGCGGCGTCTGCGGCTCGTTTTTTGTTTCCCTTCGTCCCGGCACCTCCGTGTTTGTCTGCAATTCTATGGGGTTGTTCGGTGGCTCCTCCTCGACCACGCAGGTGGTGTGCTTGTCGTTTTGCGCTGCGCAAGGACCTGGGACACCTGTGGAGCAGGTCAGTGCTTCTGTTGCAGCGAAACAAGTCAGGGGATCCCAATTGTCTGGTACAGTAAACATCTTTCTCTCCGAGAAGTCTGGTGGGAGTTCCAAGTCCGGGTCTTCTTCTACGAAAGTTCTGGGGGGCGAGCTAGCTGTCGTGTTCACCCGACGCCGTCTCTTCCTAGCCATGCTCACGGCTCGCTGAAAATTCATGTGCCTCTTCCTTCTGGAGTCGGCAGCGTACCAGTCGGCTCCCCTGTGGGGCTTCCCTCTCAGCCTCGACATGGCAGGAGCAAGGAGAAAAGCCAGAACACCGAAAACACCACAGCTACACCGCTGCTCAACAAGCTTCGAACTCACCCTGAGATTTTTGGCAATGTTGTTGGAGGCATAGATTATAATGGCTACCATTAAAGCCAAGAGCTTAATGCTCTGGCTATCCGTCCTGTGAAAGCTCGTGCGAAGCCCCATCAGAGAACGGAGGCCGACGGAGGTAGTGCCATTCATAAATGGTTGAGTGTGTGGTGACAGCCATTATAAATGGCCTCTCCCATATCGCCTCCACGTGGTTTCTCTTGTCCGCGTGTCACCCCATCCAGGGCTGGGTAATCTTTGCTGGCCAAAAGTTGGCAACGATTGTATAGAACGGATGAATTATTGCCTCTGGTGTCCCAAATTATTTGTTTCGTTTCCCTTTGTACTCCCTCATTTTCTAAGTGATCGGCCACTCCATTTGCCTCCCTTTTGACATGGGAGGGAATAACACTGATATTGTGCCCAAGTAGGCTTTTGAAGTCCTCAAGCAATCCTGCGAGGCGCCAGCTGGGGGAGATTTTTTGTGGATTTCCCCCATGCAAGATCTTAGTGATTAGCTGGATGATGATTTGTGAGTCCCCTTCTAGGATGATTGTGTGGCTAGCAAGGGTTACCGCCTGTCGAAGGCCCTGTAGTAGTCCTGTTAATTCTGCTACATTGTTTGTGGTTTCTCCCAAATATCCCACAGTCAGCATTAGAATTTCCCCTTTGGAGTTCTTGATCACAGCTCCATATTCGGCGGGTCCAACATTGCCTTTTGAAGCTCCACCAAAGTTAATTTTTATGAATCCATTTGGAGGGGGGGTCCAGGTGGTTGGGCTGGGGAATCGGTTCTTGGGGGGTCTGGTTGTCACTGAGTCTTTTAGGTTGAGTTGCCAACTTTGAAGGGTTAGTGACTCCTCCCGATTACAATCCTTGTCCCAAGATTTCCAGTGCTTACTTTTGATTGTTTCTTTAATGAGTGTGGCAGCTTTGTCCCAGGTTGACTCTGCTGGGGAGTTCTTGGAATGGAAGATTCGTTTGTTCCGCTCCTTCCATATATGCCATAGAATGAAACCTGGGAGGAGTTGCCAAATGTGGTTCAGAATGGGATTGTTGTAGGTGATTGAGTCCCAATTTTCAATAGTGTCCCTAATGTTGCCTCTGTTCTGATTTGATCTACGCATGATTTGCGCCCCTTGGTCCAAGACGGTTTGACTATAGTGACAGCTGTTGAAAAGATGTTCCTTGGTTTCTTCTTGGGATTAACAGAGAACACACATGGATGGCCCAATGAATCCCCTTTTCCTGAGGTTATCCCAAGTTAGAATTATGTTATGGATGATTAGCCAGAGGAAAGTAGAGACCTTGGGCCAGAGCGCTCTGCTCCAAATCTTGCCCCAGATGGTGTCCACCTCCTGATTATAGTGGTTGTCATGTATGCGATAGGCTTCCTTTACCGAGAAGTTTCCTGAAGCTAGATGGCCCCATCTGAGAATGTCGGGTCCCTCCTTCCTGGGAATTTTCCTGCGTCCAGCCTCTTGGATCCAGGCGGACAGGTTTAAGTCAGGTGGGGTTCCAAGCTCATGGTTGGAAGTCTTCCATTGCCGCCAAGTCTGCTTCGCATCAGTGGGTTTCTAGAGGTCCTTTACCTTCAGTGAAGAGGGTTGATTGAGGGCCAGATGAAGGGGTATGAGCTTTGCTAGGTCCTTTAGAGGTTTGAGTTGTTGCCACGAATCCTGCCAGAACCTTGCACTATCTCCGTTGCATATTTCCCAAAAGGCGTGTTTCTGTATTATGTCTTTGTTCTGCCAAGCTGTGTTCCAGATGTTCGAACCCTGGATTTTGACATTGTGTCTGATCAGCTGATCCAACTGCATGGAGGGATCATATTTGTTCTTCCAGATTTGTGCCCATAATGCATCTGGTGTTTTCATCCACCTCCACCATATCTTGGCCCCCATTATCTGGTTGAGCTTTCCTGGATCCTGTAGGCCAAGGCCTCCCCTACTTTTTGGTGTGCATACCTTATCCCAGCTCACTAGGGCCCATTTCTTATTGGGCTTCAGACCTTGCCAGAGGAAATTTCTTTGAATGTTTCTAATCGCTCTGATGATGTGCTTGGGAGCAGCTAAGGCAATAAAGAGGTAAGTGGGTAAGGTTTGAAGAACTGACTTCAGCAGGACTAATCTAGCTGCAATGTTTAAAGGTCTAAAGGTCCAGTTGGCCAGTCTATTGGAGATATAGATGAGGAGGTTGTCCCAAGAGATGGACTTGGATGGCGCTCCAGTAAGAGGAATATCCAGGTAGTTGGACCGAAGGGAGCTCCTGTGGATGCCCAGGATTTTGGAAATGTGTAGCTGAACTGCTGCGGGGGTGTTGAAGAAGAAAAACTTGTATTTGTCTAGGTTCAGAGTCATTCCCGAGGCTTCAGTGAAGTCAGAGAGCATGGAGTTGAGTTTGAGGGCTTCACGTGTCGTAGGAGAGTTCATGAGTAGGGTGTCATCGACGAATTGGTTGTGTGAAGGGGCAGGCCTAATATTATGTAGGGGTAGGCCTTTGAGGGCTCCTTCCAGCACAACTCATTTGATGTAGCGACCCAGGCCTTCCGCCATTAGAACAAAAAGAAAGGGTGAGAGCGGATCCCCTTGCCTAATGCCTCTAGAAGCTAAGAAGGGGCACGAGGGGACTCCATTGACTAGGATTGAGAAGAAAGCCGAAGAGGTGAGGTTCAAAATCCAGTTTACCCAATCTTGATCAAAGCCAAAGGAATTGAGGATAGCTCTGAGGTACTGCCAACTAGATTTATCAAAAGCTTTTGAGAGATCGAGTTTGATTACCATACCTGGGGTTTTTGTTGATTTGAGAGAGTTGACCACCTCATGTGCCAGTATGACGCTATCCATGATCTGTCTTCCTTCGACATATCCATCTTGTTCCTTGGAAATGACAAATGACAGGATTGGCTTGAGTCTATTTGCAATCACCTTGGTGACAATCTTGTAGATGACATTGCATAAGGCGATGGGTCTGAACTGTTTGGGGTTAGTGACTCTTTCTTCCTTTGGGATGAGAGTGAGGAAAGTGGCATTGAAGGCTTGGAGAACTTGTCCCGACGATCTGGATTCCTCGACGACCTCCCATACATCCTTACCTATGATGTCCCAGCAGTGATGGAAGAAATCTGTAGTGAAACCATCGGGGCCTAGGGATTTTCCGAGAGGCATATCTTTTACCGCCTGGTCCACCTCTTCCTTAGATATTGGCCTTTTAAGAGCGGCATTCTGTTCTAGTGTGATTAGCTTGGGAATATGGCTGGTGACTCGGGTGATTGCTTCACTTCTGTCCACTTTGCTTTCCGTGAGGAGGGTCTGGTAGTAATGGTTGAGCTCCTCTTCAATGTGTGCGTGTTCTCTTATCAGCTGGCCCTGCTCATTTTCCAGGTGTGTTATTCTGTTGATATGTCTCCTGTGTATCATTGTTCTATGGAAGAATTTGGTATTCTTTTCCCCTTCTTTGAGCCATTGTATCCTGGATTTCTTCCTCCAGAGGATTTCCTCTTGCTTCCTTCGTTGCTCCAAATGTATCTGTAGCTGCTCCTCTTCCGCCATGAGCTCAACAGTGCGAGCTCCCGATATAATTTTTTTTTGTATCTCGACTAGTCTGTTCTCTGCATCTCTGATGCCTTGGAAAATGTTGTCGAAGGTGTTTTTGTTCCAGTGTTTGAGCCTTTGCCTGAATTTTTTGAGCCTTTTTTGGAATCTGTACATCTTGGTGCCCTGCTCTATCTCACACTGATTCCACCATGTTTGTGCCAACTGTTGGAAATCTGGGTGTGTGAGCCAGAATTTTTCAAATCTGAAGGGTTTGAATTTCGGTGTTGTTTCTATAGCTATTTGGAGGGCGATTGGCCAGTGATCAAAACCCGTTTTGGGAAGGATCAAGCTTTCTATACAGAGGTCTCTCTCCAGCAAATATTTTCTTACGAGAAAGCGATCGAGTCTGCATGCTACATGCTGACTACCGGATCTGTGGTTAGACCAGGTGAAAGTGTCATTGTTGTTCTCTATGTCTACTAGCTTTAATTGTTCAGGGAGGGTTTTGAACTTACCATTATCTTGATCTAGTCATTTTCTTCTGCCTGTTTGTTCCTCCAGTGACATGATCATATTAAAATCACCTCCTAGGATCCAGTTGGGCGTGTTTACCAACGCTTTGACTTTGGTTAGCTTCTCCAAAAAATTGTTTTTTTCCTGTTGTCCTTGTGGGCTGTAGACGTTGGTAATGGTCCCCTCCTGATTCGAGCCTATGATTTCAAAATGAGCTGACAAGGTACCTGCTGTGGAGAAGGGTCCACTAAGGATCGTGTGGGTGGGATCCCACAGTATTTCCAGACCTCCCGATGCTCCCACGGAGTCCACATAGATGTAATTGCAGCCTTTCCATATGCGCTATAATATGGTTTCAGCTTCCTTTCCTGCACATTTGGTTTCCTGTAACATTAGAATGTCTGGGCTTTCCTCCTTGATGCATTCTCTGAGGATCCTTTGCTTGGATCGTCCGTTGAGCCCTCTAATGTTCCAAGTGATAATGTTCATCATTAAGAGGAGGGGTGTGGGTGGAGGTATCCCTCCGAGAGCTTCTGTATCTGTCCTGAGTTGATCATCAGGTGTCCAGCTTCTTTAATTAGCTGATGTACTGGTTTCCTTCCTCTTCTCTTATTTTCGCGTGGTATTTTTTTGGAGCTAGAGCTTGATTCTGTAGCAATGCCAAGGCGCGTTGTGGATCCTGTTGTGGAGTCAAGGAAGACCTTGTGCACCTTTCTAAGTTGTTCCTCTGGAAGTCCCTGCAGGTCTTTCTGATCTAGGGCTTCCTCCAGTTTCTCCAGATCGATGCCCGCCAGGTCTTGGGCATCCATTTGCATTAGAGTGTCTCCATCAATATCCCCTTTTTCTTCTGCATTGATTTCCTTATTTGGATCTGAGGAGGGGGGTTCAGGGTTCTGGGCTTTGCCTTTCTGTACACCAACGTGTGGATCTTGGACTTCCTCCTCCTCAGGTAGCTGGCTTAGAATATCATAAGCATTCCTGGTCTGGATTCTTGGTCTGGGATCAGCTGTTTGTCTTCGAGTGGGATTTTTATTCCTTTTCTGGATCGTAGTGAAACAGCCTTTCTGCAGATTCTGACTGACCTTGGGAGCTTGATGATTTAAGGGGCAGTCCCGAAACAAATGGCAGTGTTTGTGACATTTTCTGCATCTGAACGGGATGTGCTCGTAATCAAGGGTTTGCGACCAGTCTTCATCCTGGTACTCCAATATTACCGCTCCCGGTAAGGCTTTGGCGATGTTCATGTAGACACAAATTCGGGTGTATGAGGTGTACTTGCATTGATTTGTGGCTTCATAGGATTTCACGTATTGACCGATGGTGTTTCCTATTCCCATGAGAATCTCCTCCAACCAGAACTCCTGCGGGAGGGAATAGAGGCGGATCCAGACGGGTGCCATTGTAAAGTCCTCCTTGTCCGGGCTGAAGCGCTTTGTCCAGTACTTTAGGAATAGCCCTGCCGAGTTGAAGAAGTAAGGGCCATTTTCAAAAATGTGATCTTTATCTTCTAGGTTGTATAGTATGATGGTGAAGAAGCCTTTTGAGCTGAGCTGGACCTCATATTCTCCTTTGGGATTCCACCAGTGTTTGATCCATTTGTTCAGATCTCTTTCTGATGGCCAGAGTCCTAGGAATTTTCCAATGAGGGCATGTTCTTGCATGAACTGTGTGTGCTCGCCCACTCTGGTTGAGCTTATGTGATACTTGGGCGCTTTTTCCATTTGCAGGATGCATTTCCCGGGTTCCCAGCTGCGAGGTGCTCTGGTTTGAGATGTGCTAGCCTCCATTTCCATTTCATGTCGAAGGCCCTATTCCTTGGCGAGTATCTTCTCCCGGATTTGTTGTGGTCGCTCGAATGTTGGTCGCTTTTCCCTTGTCCCAGATCTGTCGTTGGCCGTTATGTTACTATATGAGGGGGGTTTCCCCCCCTCTTCAGCGCCCATGGTTGCGGATCAGAGCCGATGCAAGTTCACGCTGAGGCTGTAGGGTTTCGTGGCCACGGCGAGTGCTGTGGTGATCAGGCAGTGGCTCTCATGGGTCGAGTGCTAAGGTTTCGTGGCCAATAGTAAATATTAAAAACTAATATTACTCATATAAAAAAAAAAAAAAATTAACATTAAAAACGAATATTGCTCATATAAAAAAAAAATACTAAAAATGATATTAGCATAAAAAACGAATATTGCTCATATAATATTCTTTAAGTTTTTGTTTTAAATCGATATTTTAAATAGATTCTATTAAAGTTTTTAAGGTGTATAAAAATACTAGTTTGCTTTCTTATATGTTGGTTAAGTAAAATGCCCAAAACAAATACCCGTCCAAGATTATGGAAATATGAACTAAAATTTTGTACAATTCCACAATGTACAAACATATTTTGAGCA
>SNQJ01S0064669.1:53052-75678 GCA_010110895.2 Picea sitchensis
CAAGAGGAAGTTCACCTGTCCGCAAGGGGATTTTCCTGTAACACCAAGGTTAACCAATGGTTACACCAATGCTTTATCCAGCTTTCAAACTTTACAAGTAGCCATCTCCAGTCTTCAAAATAGGTTTTATCAACCTTAAGAAAATACCCCAAGTATTTAAAGCCCAGTGCCAACTCCATGAAATTGTAAGCAAATAAATCCTTAATACTCATCAAATCAACATCCTCCATTCCCACATAATGGAAAGTAGATTTATTTTGGTTAATTTTTAGGCCCGAAGAGCTACATAATTGATCTAGGATATTCTTGACCAATTTCCATTCTACAACAGTTGCCTTTGTCATGATGAGTACATCATCGACAAAAATAAGATGTAGAATTTTAACAAATCTAGAAACCTTAACCCCGATTAGATTCCTCGTCTCTTGTACCTGCTTCAATAAGATACTAAGACTTTCCATGATTAGGATAAACAATAACCGAGAGAGAGGACAACCTTGATGAAGACCAAGTTCACTATTGAAAAAGGCCAAGGTCTCCCCATTAATCAACACCGCGAAAGAAGATTTATTCACACAACTCATGATCCAAGAAATAGAAGAAACACTAAAACCAATTTGTACTAGAATTAATCGGAGAAAATCCCAACTAACACAGTCATATGCCTTTTTCAGATCCAACTTTAATAACAAAGATTTTTGTTTTTTCGATTTGATGTTGTGGATACATTTGTGTGCTGTCCCAACGACATCCAAGATCTGTCTACCCTTCAAGAAACCCAGTTGTTCAGTTGACAAAGCCCTTGAGAGAATAGGTTTAATTCTATTGGCGATCACTTTGGAGATCAGTTTATAACAAAGATTACAAAATGCAATGGGTCTGTAATCCCCAAAAGTTCGAGGAGAGTTTTCCTTAGGAATCAATGTCAAGAAAGTCGAATTTAAGGATTTTTTAATCTTTCCTCTAATTCTTGAATCTTTGACCAGTTCTAAAAGATCATCACCAACCACATCGAAGAAAAGAGTAAAAAAATCCATAGTCCAACCGTCTGGGCCCAGACTTTTATCTTTGGCAAATAGACTTAAAATATCCCAAATCTCCTGCTTAGTAACAACTCTGTCTAGAAGAACATTATCTTCAACGGTCACAAAACGTTGAAAAAGTCTAACTAAATTTACTTGATACAATGGTGCTCGAAGACCATCTACAACATATAGCTTCTTGAAAAATCTAGTAGCCTCGCCTTTGATCTCCTCCTGATCTCTGGAAGTCTGACCATTATCATCATCTATCTCCCAGATATGCTTCTAGTTTCTTCTGGCACTAGAAAATTTGTGGAAATATTTTGTGTTAAGATCACCACATTTTAACCAAGTGGCACGAATCTTTTGACGCCAATATTTTTCTTCAATTTTGAGTAACTCATTTTGCTTAGATTCTAAATATTTCAAATGTGAATCTAAAGCAGTGTCCAATCCTTCTCTGGTCAGTCCCAAGTATCCCCGACTTATATCTTCCTCAAATATTTCCAGCTTACAGAGCTTATCGTGCCGGTTTTTCCTCGCCCATGCTTTGATTTGGGACTTTAAGGTTTTTAATTTCCAAACAATTCTATGTTGAATATCTGACTCCTCTAGAAAAACAACACCGTGCCAAACTTATTTCAAAATCAAATCAAAATCATTCTCCACCAACCAAGTTGGATTTAACTTAAACGGAAAGGCCACCTGTACTTGATTGAAATCAAATTGTGCTATCATAGGTGCGTGATTGGAAATGTAAGGAAGCTCAACCCATGACCGATAATGCCCAACCTCCAACAATAGGCTTTCCTAAACTAGAGCACGATCCAACCTTTTAACAATTCATGCGCCCCCTGCTCTACCATTCCTCCAAATAGGGACCAAAGTGTCCACAGCCAAATTGACCAAAGAGTGATCCTTGATCAAATCTAGAAAATATTCAGCATGTCAATCTAGGTGTGCCGCTGAGGCCCAAACTTCATCTGCACCAGTGGTGAAATTCAGATCTGCTACAAGAATCAAGTTTTTAGTAGCTAACAATCTGATTGACACCAATCGATCCCAAAATAAAAGTTTGTCGTTACATGGACCATACACATTTAGAAAATTTATAGCTTTGTTATTTTCTAAGGAAATGCCCGAGAGTAAAATGCCCCCACCACAAAGAGTAGGGTCCAGGGTAAACTTGTTAGGATCCCAAGTCACCAGGAGACCTCCTGAGGTACCTACTGAACTGACAGTACACATAAACCAACTAGGAACAAATTTTGCATAAATAGTCGGGCCTTGTCCTCAACAACCAATGTCTCTTGTAAAAAACTAATATCGAGTTTGATTTTTGTGAGTAATCAATGGATGAAGGCAGATTTTAGGGATCCTCGCACCCCTCTGACATTTAACGAGAGTAGGATCATATTTTAGCCCGTGCAAGGGATTTTAATCCTCTAAGCGCCCCAATAACAGAAACAATAGAAGTATTAGACTCATGAGTAACAACAGAGAGTGTGGCTTTATTTCAGGAACTCCTCGTCTTTATGGGAGAGGTCTCAAAACCCAAGCCTCTAGACCAAGCATAAGTGGGTCCAGTCTCCCCACTACCTTTCCCTAGATTGTAGGACAAATCAGTCGGTAAAGGTGAATGAATAACATAATTTCCTTGGAAGGTGACTAGTGGAACAAGAGCCCCCGCCTCTCGAAGATGAGGTACCAAAGTTTCAAGTGTCTCCACCAATGGACAATCATCCGGATCCTCCTCTCTAAAATCCGAGAGTATAACAAATTCCTTAACCCCCTCCTCATCCTCATAAGGACGAACCTCCGAGTGTACAGTGCAACCATCAGATTGATGGCCTGACCTATGTAAGTTGTTTGGAACTAAAAAAGTCGTCAAATTCCCTTCCTGGGAAAGACTAGAAAGAGGGTTAACCGACAGAGGCATAGTCCCCGAGTGACTAGGATCACCAAAACCTAAACCCCCAGGGTCTACCATAGAATTCTGAATAGGTAAACAGGGTTGTACAGTTTGTCCAGACATAGGACAAGAAGCATCCATAATGTTCTTTTCCAGAGAGGTCAGAGAATGATACAAAATAGGACAAAAGGACCTGAGCTTACCTGTAAGAGTATCAACGTCCAAAGTAGGTGGGGACTCATGTGTGTCGAACATAGGAAAATATCGAACAATGGAATCCATAATAGGCGAATGACAACTCAGGGACTTCCGAAGGCGAGAAGATTCAGACTCCTCCTCCTCTACCAAGCCCGGACATAAATTTTTCAAGTGTCCATTCTTACAACACAAAGAGAAACAAAAGGGTAGGCCAAGGTAATCTAGCCTCTGCGAAAACAGCTGGTCCCTCCATTGAATATCAAGTGTCTCCAGCAGCCCTGAGTGGATGTCCACCTCAACTAAAACCCGACCCAACTTCCTATCTGGTGCACCAAGTTCTTGTTCATCCATGCCAATGAAATGACCTATAGAGTTTTCGATCGCCATTAGAGCCTTTAAGGTTCAGAAATTGAGCGGAAGACCGGGTAAAAGAACCCACAGATGTCTAAACTGGAAGTAGTCCTCTGCAGGGTCGAAAGACAGCCGCCAGTTTTTTAGCATGATATTACCACCATCGTAAGGCCACAGTCCCTCTAGAATCTTAGCGGCGTCTTTCGGAGAATGAAACTTAAAACCAAACCATCCTTGCGGAAGGTAAAATACTGTTGGAATATAGCCCAAAATAGGGAACCAGTGAGTCTTAACCCAACTGTAGAGAGGTGTGATACACCTGCGGCGATACGAAAACCTCCCAACCAAGGAATTCAACGCAATATTTTTCGCTTCTTCTAGACCAAGGTCATCACCCAATATCATTTTCCTTCTGGACCTATTTGGCGGCCATGCTTTCCGAGCGTTTTGTCTTCGGAGACCAGGATTAGGCTTAGTATCCACAGTAAAACCAATGGCCTGCAATGAACCTCCTTCTGAACAAGGACGTGAAACACAACCCAAGTTGAAAGCAGTTGTTTCCCGGGCACTAAAAACCGACAAACTAACAAATGGTGGAGGAACCTTTCAGTGAGTAGGAGAAAGAGCCAAAGGAGACGTCAGATTCGAGGGCAATAACTCTCCACTGGTGCGAAGTTCTGGGGAAAAGTGCGAAGGGGATGAGTCAAATAGGCCTACCCTCTCCCAGGCCTCCTCATCAACCACACTCATGAGTGCGCTGACGGCCTCCTCCGTCATCTGGTCACTCAAAGTATTACAACTTGCCACCTAGAAAACCACAGTTAAGGCACCTTGGGAGTGAACACAAATCTAAGCCACGGGTCTAGTAAAGGTTGGGATCAGAGTAATGACAGTTAATGCAATCAGTATGTGAGGATAGGGTGAGTTAAATACTCTATCAAATCTAGTATGGACATGACAGAGTATTGAAACAACTTTCGAGCCTCTAGATGTGCCAAATACCCCGCCAAATAAGGAGATAACACCTACCTGAAGGTTCCTCCAAAAAAATCTAAAACAAGCATCTGACCATCAACAAAAAGTGACAACAGTAGCTAAATCACCAAGTTTCCACTTCACTCAAGAAACACAATGCTACCACTACACTCCAGTAAGAAAAAAACACCACAAGGAAGGAACCAAATCGTCAGGTAAACCTCAATACCATTAGTGGCAAGGTCCATGGAGTTGCAGGTTTTCAAAATTCCTTCCCGCCCATTTTCTCGAGGGGTACGAAAGGGCATAAAGCTTCTTTGTATAAATCTTAGCTTATTCAAACAATATATCCATTTTTTAATGTTTAAAAACATTTATAATAGAGTTGCTATTTAAATTCTTATTCTTTAACCATGTTTTTTTGATAAATTATGCATATATTTTTTATGTATTGAATTTTGTTTTTTAAACTTGTTAAATTGTTTCTCTAAAATAATTTCAAAAAGTTAGTTTAAAGAGTTTTGTTTATATAGTTTTACTTTTTATTATGTTGTAAAATATAATAATTCAATATTATTTTTTCTCTAGGTTATGGGTGTAATATTGTGGTTGATTTTGCATTAATTGAGGAGTTTATGATGTTCCACATACATAAAATATGATATTCCACCCAACTAAGGGATTCTAAATAAGGGATTCTATGAAATTTCATAGAAAACATAAAAATAATCTTAAACTACACAAAACATAAGCATAATCTTGAGGCAGGGACAAAAATGCTTTGCAGCTATTGCCCTTGTTAAAATTATAACTAATGCTCATAACTTACATCTTAAATTAGTTACTTGACCAATTTCAACACATATTAAAATTAGGTATTTGTAAAATTTGTGATATAAAGAAAGTTGAGGATGAACACCACTTTCTTTTAGCATGTACCACTCTTAATAATAAAAGATATAATACTACCCAATTTCATAATTTAATTACATTTAAGGACTTTTTAGCTTACAAAAACCATAATTACCTTGATACTTAGATTTTGACTATGTTTAAATATAAAAATGATATTCTCAAGAATATTTAGTTCGGATCTTCCCTAATATCCCACTCTTAATAATAAAAGATATAATTTTACCTAATTTCATAATTTAATTTCATTAAAGGACTTTTTAGCTTACAAAAACCATAATTACCTTGATACTTTGATTTTGATTATGTTTAAATATAAAAATATAAAAAATGATATTCTCAAGAATATTTAGTTGGGATCCTCCCTAGGGGTGTAGTGGGGGGAACAAGGCCCATAATAGAGTAATAATAGTGGATGCCATTCAATATAAGGTGGACTAGGTCCATTATTCTTGTTATTATTAGATAAGGCTCACTATGCTAGTTGGTATTGAATAAATATAGTGGGGCCTCATTAAAGAAGGTCCACTAGGTAGTTAGGAGGTTATTATGATTATGATTCTCTTGTTAGTTATAAATGAGGATGGAGTCCTCCTTATGAGAGGTGTGAAGTTTTATGTATTTGGAGCTTAGCTCATTGAGAGGTCACCAAACCTTAAGAGGCAAGTGAACATGAGTGGATTCCTTCCATAAAACGATAATTGTAAGGTGTTGCCCTACCTTAAGGGTATTTTGATATAATCTAGTAAATAGATTTTTCTATGGTATTCTTGGATATCTTGCTTATGTGACGATTTTCAAATCTAAGGTACATAACAAGTGGTATTAGAGCCAGTGCGACCTATTGTTGGTTATCTAAGTTGGCCATGTTAAGAGTTTGAACCATGGGACCACCAAATATTTTGTGGTAGTGTTATTCTCCACGTATCTCATTGTGACCAATAATTTTTGTGGTAGTGTTTCCCTACCTTAAGGATATTTTGATATAATCGAGTAAAAGAGATTTAATAGCTCATTCTTGGATATCTTGTGAGAGATAGCATTTTTTAGATCCAAGGTACATAACAAGTGGTATCAAAGCTCTTTCTTAGGCCAAAAAATAAGATTTTTTTCCTTATATTTCAAGTTGTCAAAGGGAAAAAGAGGGTCGCGAAACTCAAATCAATTATTGTAGATTTATTAGAAGAATTTTAAGAAACAAATTATATATCTTAGTTCCTCTCAGAAAATCACCCAAATCAAAATTTGGTAAGTGAAGATATTGTTAATTTTAAATAAAATATTTTAAGGTTTTTCCATGATGGCCACATGGACTATGGAGCATATATATTTTGACAAGGTGCTCAAATTGTTGCTAGACCAACACCATTGGAAATAGGATGTTTGAGTCTATTATTTAACATATTATATGTTATGCTTCCGATCAATATCCAGTGCACTACGCCCCTTGCAATTTCCACTCTCAAACCCTAACAAAAGTGAAGAATGACAATGTGATGGAACATGCCCATGGGAGGAACGAATGTTGGTGATAAAAACTCTCTAGGATCTGTATAAGGGATACCAATATATGGCAAAGGTACTTGATAAATTTGAGGAGACTTTCATTATTAGTACCACATATCATTTCATCAATGAAGAGTATAACCGAAAAAGATATACCTAGTATAATTTAGAGGATGCTTGTGATGACTGGTACATTGATGACTGTGATTTTTGGGATGGAAACTACTCTCACCTTCTATTTGTTGAATCTACTCTACCTTATGTAGAGAACATCATGGAGGGAATTCAAGAGCTAGTTAAGAATCCCAATTTTCCACTTGCCTATTCTTCAATAGTAGTGTGCCTTCCAAATCCATATCCGACCTTTTACACTTATGTGGACAATTCTTTTGATATGGCTTGATCTATATATTTGGATCCACGTGATCTTGTTAGGCATTTTGAGCACCATTCTCAGCTAGGTATTGATCTTGTGTATATCACGTGGGGAGCAAGCATTAGCTTTTGGACCTGGGACCTTGGTTTATGTATGAGCTCCTTGGATTACTTCAATATTATAGTTGGTACTTGCACATGGGACAATGACTACTTCAACATGGAAGTTATCACTTGTACATGGGACCCAAGTTTATGGTGGATCTTTTTGGACTATTTAAACATGGTGTCTAACACTTGTACATGGGACATTGGTTCTTTGGCTTACTTCAACATTGTGGTCAACACTCATCCATGGGACCTTAGTTTATGGTTATACCTCCTTACAATAAGTGTTGATGGCAACACTTTTATAAGGGGGGTGGAATGTTGGGATCCTCCCTATGGGTGCAATGGGGGGTCGAAGGGACCATAATAGAGTAATAATAGTGGAGGTAATTTAATGTAAGGTGGAATAGGTCCACCATTATGTACCTTAGATCTATAAATTCTCTCACGTATAAGATATTCAAGAATACCACAGAAAATTCCCTTCACTTCATTATATCAAAATACCCTTAAGATGGGGCAACACCTTGCAATGATCCTTTTATGGAAGGAATCTACTCATGTTCACTTTCCTCTTATGGTTGGGTATCCTCTTAATGAGCTAAGCTTCAAACAAAAAAACTCCACACCTCTCATAAGGAGGGCTCCATCCTTATTTATAACTAACAAGAAAACCTTAATCATAACAACCTCCAAACTACCTAATGGACCTTCTTTAATGATGCCTCATTATATTTATTCAATACTAACTACCATAGTGGGTCTTATTTAATAATAACAAGCATAATGGACCTAGTCCACCTTACATTAAATGACCTCCACTATTATTACTCTACTGTGGGCCCTTTTGCTCCTCGTTACACCCATGGGGAGGATCCAAACATTCCACCCCCCTTAGAAAATAGTTTCCCTCAACGCTTGTTGAGATGAGGTATAACCATAAACCAGGGTCCTATGGATGAGTGTTGACCACAATGGTGAAATAAGCCAAAGGACCAGGGTCCCATGTACAAATGCTAGCCACCAAGCTAAAATAGTCCAACAAGCTCCACCATAAAATTAGGTCCCATGCATGAGTGTTGACCACCATTATGAAGTTCCTAGTGTCCCATGTACAAGTACGAACCAAAATACTAAATTAATCTAAGGAGTTCATCCAAATACTTGGGTTCAAGGTCTAAGAGCTCATGTTGACTCCCCACTGGGTATACCTGAGATCAATACCTAGCTAAGATTGCTGCTCCAAATGCCTAACATGATCATGTGGATCCAAATATATATATCTAACCATATCAAAAATATTTTCCACATAAGTGCAAAAGGTCAGATGTGGATTTGGAAGGCACACTACTATTGGAGAATAAACAAGATGAAAACTTGCAATTATAAATGGCTTTTGACTTCCCTCCATGATGTTCTCTACATAAGGTAGAGTAGAGTCATCAAATAGAAGGTGAAAGTAGTTGTCATTCTAGAAATGGCGACTATCCATGTACTAGTGATCACAAGCATCCTCTAAATCATACCAGACATATCTTTCTCGGTTATACTCTTCATTGATGAAAGGGTATGTGATACCAATAATACAAGTCCACTCAAATTTATCGAGTATTGCTTTCATAACTTGGTATCCCTAATACATATCTTGGAGAGATTTTTCCATCAACATTAGTTCCTCCCATGGTATGTTCCACCACACTACCATCCTTCACTTATGTTAGGGTTTGAGAGTGGAAATTCATGAGGATTGTAGTGCACTTGATATTGATTAGAAGCATAACATATAATATATCAAATCAAAGCCCCAAAAATCATGTTTCCAAGCGTGTTGTATTGGTGGAAATCTGAGCACCCTATCAAAAGATATCTATTATGTAGTGCATGTGGCCATCACGAAAAAACCCTAAAATAACTTATTTTAAATAAGTGATATCTTCACTTCTTGACCTTCATTTTGGATGTTTTTTTTTTTTTTCGAAGTTTGGTGATTTTCCAAGAGGAACTCATATACATAGCTAGTTTCTTCAAATTATGCTCACAAAGCTACAATAATTGATTTGAGTGTTGCAACCCTCTTTTTCCCTTTGAAAACTTGCAAAATAAGAAAAAAAAGAATAATCTTTTTTGGCCCAAGAAATGGCTCTAATACTCTAATACCACTTGTTATGTACCTTGGATCTCAAAATACTCTCACATACAAGATATCCAAGAATACCATAGAAAACCCCCTTTACTTATTATATCAAAATACCCTTAAAGTTGGGTAACCTCTTAATGAGCTAAACTCCGAAAAAAAACTCCACACCTCTCACAATCAAGACTCCATCATTATTTATAACTGACAAGACAACCCTAATCATAACAACTTCCTAACTACTTATTTAATAAGGCCCCATTATATTATTCAATACTAAGGCCTTATAACAAACATAGTGGACCTAATCCACCTTACATTGAATAGTCTCATCTATTGTTATTCTACTATGGACCCTTTGCCCCCATTAAGATTCCAACTAAATATTCTTGAAAATATCATTTTTATTTTTATATTTAAACATAGTACAAATCAAAATATCAAAATAATTATAATTTTTATAAACTAAAAGGTTAATCAAATATAATAATGATATGATTTTATTTTATACATGATTCATAAAATGTGTTTCTCAACAACATTTACTCAAGAACCATTTACAATGTGAAGAAACACTTCCTTTTAAAATATACCTAAATGACAACTACTGTTACATATTTTAAACTCTCATGTTTGCTTTAAAAAACTTATAAAATGAAGTTTGGAAAAAACATGTATTCGATATCATTTATTTATCCTGTTCTAATGTAATTAAAATATTTTTTTTATTATACTAAATTATTTTTTAAATCCGTTTTTAATAACGTTAAAAACAGCTTCCACGAGCTAATAAACGTCTCTTCACTTTTAGAATGCACGAAAAAGTATGGACCCACCAGACGCTCATTCCCATTACTAATTTACTAATATTATTAACGCCATAAATAAAAACATAATAATTCACCAACTTTGTTGTCACAAATAAAGAAATAATAATTTAGTATTTTCCTAGTCATAAAGTCAAAAAGGCTCAAAGCATAGCCACCCTAAAAATTCAGTGCAAATCTCCGAAATGCGTAATTGATCTGCAAAAAAACTGCACAGTCAGTCCGTATCAAAAAGCTGGAGACAAGTATGATCATAATGTTGGCAAATACCCAATTGACAAATGGCCAATGTTTCTAGAAGTTCTACAGCAGTTGGTTGTGAGTTTGATAGGGAGATCCAATCACTGTTCAAATTTGATGTGCTTAAATATAGTCAATATTTATAATTTTTTTGACGTTTTCTGTTTTTAAGGATGAATAAAGTGTTTAGTCGAAATGTGGGATGTTTTATAAATTTTCATACATTGTTTTATGGAAATATATTACATTGTTAAAATCCAATTTTTTTACAAAAGTAAAATGTTTTTTAAAATCTAATTTTAATTAACTAAATCTTTGAAATTTTCAATTATTCACTTTTCCCTTTGCATTAAAATTCCATAAATCTAAAATCTAATTCTAATTAACTCAATCCTTGAAATTTTCAACCATTTCCTTTTACATTTTCATTAAAGAAAAAAAATCCATCTTAAATTTTATGGAATTTTGAAATCATGCTAGTATTTTGATTAAAAATACTTATTAATTATGTATTGCTTATGAGTTTTGCTTTTAGAAGTTTTTTAGTATTTTAAAATATCATAATTATAAAATTCCAAAAATTAAGAAAATTAAAAAGGAATAATAAATTTATCAAAACAGTTCTTCAAAATAAAATTGAAATTCAATAAATTTATTCACAAATTAATAAATATTTTTATAACAACATTAAAAATTTTAATTAAAACAAAAATTACATTTTATAAGACATACTCAAAATGAATTAGAAAATAAATTAAAAAAAAAGGTAAAGTTTATTAAGGTTAGGTTTATAATTGAATTGTTCAAAACAAACAAAGTTTTATGTTTTATTAAGAAAAGAAAATCCATCTTAATATAATTATATAAAAAGTATACTTGTTAAGTAGATTTAATTTTATTTTGAATATTATTTAATGATTAATATGAAATATAAAGAATTTTAATTTTAATTATTTAAGCTTAAATAAAATTTCTGAAATTTAAGTTTAATTAAAGTTAACAAAACTTTAATAAACATGTGTATAAAACTTGAGTCTCATCTCTTAAATTTTTACTCAAATTTTTATTAAAATTGTGAATCTAAACAAGATTGGAATTTGTATTTATTTTTAATTATTAATTTTATTAATATTTTGAATTTTTATAATTTTCATCCAAAAACATTTCAAAACTCTTTTTTAAAACATTTCAAACTCCATATAAATTTTACTATACAAACAAAAAAAACAAACAAAATTTGTTGTACCTAAAAAAACAGTGTCATGACTTTTGTTGGGTAGAAACATCATTAAAATCAGACATTGAAAAAGAAAGTACTCAATATTCAAAAACTTAATTAAAAAATAAAAAGTAAAAGAGAAATCCATAATTGGAAGAAAAAAGAAGTATTCAATATTCAAAAACTTAATTAAAAAAGAAGTAAAATAGAAATCCATAATTGAAAGATAATTGATTTTTATCAACCAGCTTGATTTAGACATTGAAGAAGGAAGTATTCAATATTGAAAAAGTAAAAGTAAAAAAAAAACACACTTATATGTAATATTATACATTTAATTAGAATATAATTTTTTTATTAATAAATTAAATTCATCATAATTTGAATTCATAATTTAAGAACATATGTTTTATCCTAAAAAATTATAAGTTCAAATCCAAAAAAAATAAGATATATACATTTAAATAAACTTTATCAATCAAATTTCAGTCTAGAAAAAATCCCTTATCCTAAATTTTTTTCTCAAATACCAATTCAATGTTTAATTTAAATTTTACAACACCCAGATTTATACAACATAATTATAATTATACTAAAAAAATAACATAAAGTTAAAGAAAAGTTGTAAATTTTTCAAAATATATTTACCCATCAACTTCCATCCAGCACCAAAGTAACCCTCTGAGTCTCTGACCACAAGATTAAATTCCAACCCTGGCCCAAAGTGACCCACCTGCCACAAGATCAGCATAATGTCGAGTCCCCTCTGACCTATTAAAATTATTTTGTAACAAGACACGGGGCCCACTCGCTGAGTCGCTGTCCATTTCTGTTCACGTTAACCACGTGTTTCACTTTGTTTTCCCGGTGGCCTCCCTTATAAGAAGCCATTCTCAAATAACCTAGAGACAGTGAGGCGGCACAGCGCAGGAATTCTGAAAGGAAGGATGCCCTCGCTCTTAGATTTCAGATTCATACTCACTGTTGTCACTACATTAACATTCATTAAATCTTTTTCATTCGCTTGCTCCGACAATGGAGATGGAGTCCTTACAGCAGCAGATTACTCCCAAGAGCTGCTGAAGGCTGCGAGGGACGAGATTGAATGGTTGAAGTGGGTAAGGAGGAGCATTCACGAGTACCCAGAACTGTGCTTCGAGGAATACAACACCAGCGCTCTCATCAGACGAGAGTTGGATAGAATGGGGGTGTCATATCAATGGCCGTATGCAAAGACGGGTGTGGTGGCCCACATTCATGGATCTGGACTGCCTCGGCCTCAGCCTGTGGTTGCTCTCATAGCCCAAATGGACGCCCTTCCTTTGCAAGTATAAACTCCTCTGCATTCTTCTTCTCTTCAGTACTTCTCCTTTGTTACCCAGGACAAGCCATGTGAGCCTGCCTTTTTTTTTTTTGGAGTTCGTTTTGTAAGGCAATGTACATAAAAATATTCCATGCTAGAGGGTTTAAACTATTATATTTCTATTACCCATATGCATCTAAAACCTAATCTGATATGATTGACATATATATTTTAAAGAGGCATCCTCTATAGCAAAGTGGGTTTGAGCTAATGTTCATTTTCAGTGTACGATGCACCATATATTTGCAATGTGCAAGGCTCTGGTTTAGGTGGGCCTGAGCTGATGTTCATTTTCAATGTACAATGCACCATATATCCATATTGTGCAAAGTGCAAGATCTGGTTTAAGTGGGTTTGAGCTGATGTTCATTTTCAATATACAATGCACCACATACCCATATATCTGCAAAGTGCAAGATCTGGTTTAGGTTTAGGTGGGTTTGAGTTGATGTTCATTTTCAATTTACAATGCATCACATATCCATATATTTGCAAAGTGCAAGATCTGGTTTAGGTTGGTATGAGTTGAGGTTCATTTTCAATGTACAGTACACCATACCCAACCAGACAGTTTATGCAACAGCCATTCCGACATGCACCATTCTTCTCTAGTTGCAATTCTTCTTCTTACTTTTTAACCAAATTTTTTATAACCAATTTAAACTAGTTTGTTTGTGGCATGAAGGAACAAGTGGAATGGGAGCACAAGAGCAAAAACTCTGGGAAAATGCATGCATGTGGCCATGATGCCCATGTCGCTATGCTGCTAGGTGCTGCTAAGTTGCTTCACCAACGAAAAGATAAGCTGAAGGTCAGTCTACGCTGTTTCTTTTTCCTCATTCCTAAGTACTTAAGTATTAAGTTGCTGTACCAAGGGGCAGCGTTGGTTAGGGCTAATGGGCATTTTTCCCTTTTTTAAATTAGTTTGATTTGATTTTTCTGAGTGCCACGGTCGCTGCATTTGAGGCAAACTGCTTTTTTAATAAAAATACTCGAAATACATTTACGGTCGATATTAAGGAATATATATATATATTGTCAATCCTTCAATGTCACCAGCTACAGTCTGCTATTGTGTAGTACTGTATTTTCGTCGTAATTAATGATTATAGGGTGTTAATCATACAATGGTACGGACTCCAGTCGCTATTCTCGCTGGGGAGAGTACTGCATTTTCGTGCTAACTAATGACTCTGAGAGGAACAAATTTTATATATATATATATATATAATCACTCAATGGCACCAACTACAGTCGGTGGGGCCAGTACTATTCATAACCAGTCCCACTCAGGCCTAACCTAAAAGGTCTATAAAGCATGATTGAGAAACCCAGATTAAAACTGTTCGCTATTCATCTCAAGCTCTTGATATTCAGGGATACATAATAAGTTCACATAACTGATGAAGGTCTCAAATATTTGAACTCCACACTTGAAACATCAAGGTCGAAATCAGGAACAAGGGTCTGATATAATTTTAAATACAATTCATGCAGCTTTCTGTGGTTGTTTGCCTTTTACAACCGGAAGACTTTGCCTGTCTGTTGTGATGGTCCAAAGGGCTTCATGTCCTAATGGCGAATGCCATGTAGAAGCAATGAGAGGAGAAATATGCCCATCTGTCTAAAACAGTATTGCTCTGAAGAGTTTTTGTTAGTGATGTTTTTTCTTTAATCACAAAACATCACATTTTATATGTAAGACAGAATATAGAACACACTTCTTTAAGTGTCGGGCAGCACAGAATATAACAAAAGGGGATTAACTAGTAATCTTCCGAGTCTAAATTTTTTTCCCATTATTTATATGTCTGCCATTTTTCATCTTATATATGGGAAACTACTAAGTATGTCCAAATGTTTAGCCACTGATTCAAAGACTTTTTTAAAACCCCTTATTATCTAGGTGTTTGTCTGAAAAATATCACGGAACTTTTTTCAATTGAAAGAAACCCATGATCATGAAGCAGACATTGTTTACAACATGGGTAGGCAACAACTTTGTGTTATCTTTACATGCTAGTAAAAATGATTAGTTCAAATAATGATTTATTGTCTTTTAATTTTATAGCCAAATGTTGGAGTAATATCTTGAATCTACCTTAATCATGAACATCAAATCACCATAAATTTGGAACCTATTGAGTCCTTTTACACTTGCCAACATTGATCTAAGATTCATAAACTTAGCATAATTATTAGATCCAAACAAAAGTGCATTAGGAACTAGCCATATGCCTTAAAGTACAAACACTGAAATGCTTATGAACAAAGGTGCATTACGAACTGAACTAGCCATATGCTTTAAAGTACAAGCACTGGAATTGTTTTGAGATCCTTGAGCTCAAATCTATAAGCAATGTTTTACAATGTCCTGAGACCAAACATTTTGAAGACCATAAGTCTTGTTAATATCCAGCGATACATGGCAAGTAAAAGGAATATGACCAAATGTAGGATGGGTTTTTCACAATTTTTAAGTAAAATACAATATCTAGGCCATGTTGAGAACACACTTATATTGGGAGGGAGGGTAGTCAATATGGAACATTTTTTTATTTTTAAAGCAATCATCAATATAAGAAAACAATCACATTAAACATTTATTAGTCTGGAACCTTAGTACACAAGATTTTTACTTGGAAACTTTTTTGGGAGAAAACCACAAAAATTCTTTTTATAATTCTTTGTATGCACCAACCCACTATGCAAATATTTGTGTAGGCACCAACCTATTGGAACGCAATTTCCACTTCGAACAATTGTGGTAGGAAACCAATTTGCTCGCCACCTGATCCTTGTAGACACCAATCTACTAGGGGCAATCCCTACCACTAAGCACCAACAGCAAAGAGACACCAATCTCTTTTGTTTGACTGTGACCTACTCTTATAGATTTTTTAAGTGAAACACCAATCCCAGCTAAGCGCCGATTTAACAAAGACATCGAGCTCTCCTTGTGTATTTTCCAACCTTTATCGAGTTTGCTGCCAGCTACTTCTACCTTTACTAGGTCTACTCACTACTTTTTCCTTCACCAGGTCTTCTTGATGCTTATTCCTTAATTAGGTTTACTCACTACTTCTACCTTTACAGTGGAGCCAAATTTGAATTTCCAATGGTAACTTTCCCAAAGCTTGTTGTTTTGGGCCTCTTCCTAGGAATGAACTTGTACATCATGCCAATCCAATTTTGAAAATCAGATTATGAAACTTTTACTTGAGGTACTTCTATATATCTCCACTCACGTTTCTCTAAAATTTTCATGTGGTTTTGAAGAATTAAGTAGAAAAAGAGTTGTGAGTAGCAAAATTGTCAAGCTGAATTGTTTGAAATTGATCTCATGACCATTCAAAAACCCTCACTGGCACATAACATATCTTAGAAAGTGCATTGAACCAACATCTAAATTTTTTATTTGAGGTACTTATGTATGTATCCTTTTTTATGTAGAAATTTCACAGTATGAAGAGTCCTAGAAAAAACAATTATAGTGAAAATACTAGTAAACTGTTTGAGCCGATCTTAGGACCATTCAAGAAACTTCAGCATGGGATGGAAACCTGGAGAAGTACACAATGAACCAACATTTGAAATTTTTATTTGAGGTACTTATGTATGTGTCTCCTGTTATGTAAAATTTCATAGTTTGAAGAGTCCCATAAAAGAAGTTATAATGAAAATGTCAAATTGACATGTTTGAAACTGATTTGATGAGCATTCAAGAACTCTAACTTCCACAGAGCATATCCTTGAAAGTGTAGCAAACTAAAATATGAAATTTTTACCACACATGTACCCGAGGAGATGTCTATCTCTTGCCAAAATTTCAGTTTTTGAAGAGTCTTAGAAAATAAGTTATAATGAAAGTATCAAGCTAACCTTTTTGAAACTAAGTTCATGAGCATTCATGAACCCTAAATTACATAGAGCATATCTTTGAGAGTTTAGAGAATTGCTTGTTTAGAGTTTTACCACTGCAGTACACCAAGGTCTCTCTTTGTTACGTCTCTTCAAAATTTGAAGGAATTAAAACACCATAATATAAGTTATTCTTGAGAAATGCCATGACCTCACATTGATTTGAACTCTTCCTTTTGTGTAATGATATTCAATCTTTGATCATCCATTTTTAACTCACTCACTTTCTTTCAATACCTTTTTTTTTTTTTATATTTTCCCCAGCTTTTCATGAAGGGACATATCCATTAATTAAATAATCAATTCTTCTTTTTCACATGCACCCATTTTTAGTATATATATATATATATATATCAATTTTAGGAAATATTTGTGTGTATTGTATCTTTGTGATATAACATTTGGTAGCTTGAGTAATCCTTTGACATCAATAATACAAATTTCAACAATATAACATTAATGACAACATTAATCCTTTGACATCAATAATACAAATTTCAACATGCCCTTATACATATCTCTTTTAAAGGACTTCCGAAGTCAATATGTGTATGATAGATTTTTTGGGAGCTCTTATCTTACTGAGTTTAGACCACCACCACTTTCACTCCAAAACAAAGCAATATAACCCAGTCTACTTGTATAGTTCCTCCAAACTTAGTTGTTGACCAACCCAAACAATCCACTTCCTTCTTAATATGAATATCATCCCTTTTCAACTCCAAAAACTATGTTTTTTTTTTTTTTATAAATATTTTTTATTACATTAAATAATTTAATATATTATTTACTTTTTTATACAATATTGTTAGATATTTATTTAATTATATATATAATACTCTTTAAAAATATACCAAAATATTTTTTAAATTTTCCAAAAATATACCAAAATATCTCTTAAATTTTCCAACAACACATTGAATGATTTCTATTTAAAAACTTACCATGACAAACAATAAACTATCATCTTAGATGTTTGTTTCTTTGGATAAAAAAATCATTATCTGACCCATACTACTAGAGGACTTCCATCTCCTTGGCCCTAGCTCTAGTAGACTTAGAATTTCAAATTAGTATTAAGTAAAAGGGTAATAAACGAGGAGTGTTAAACTCTTTGTATAAATCTCTCTTCCATGTTCATGTAAAAAGTTAAATGAATCTATCACCTTGTAATATTATTTGAACTATTTAAACAACATATGTATATATATTTTAAAGTATGAATATTATAATTATTAAATTTTTTGAATTTGATTAATTTAAAAAAAATGAAGATTTTAAAATTAACATTATGTATTTATTTTAAATTTTATTTAAAAGTAAAATTTAAAAATATTTTTTTAAAGAGGACAGTAAAAGGTTTTGTAATATAACTTTTCTAAATATTGTAAATATTGATTTTTCATTTTACTGAATCATTATGTCATCTAAAAATAACATGTAGACATGTTTTTATAAAATTAACTAAAATTACAAAAAAACAATTAAATTGAATACGAATTGTATCAATTGAAAGTAGATTCAATTATGAAAATGTTGATACTAGTTTAGAAATTAGGTTCACAATTTTTTAGGGATTCTACTCCTCCCCAAGTTGAAGTGAACACATACTTTTCTGAAAAGTGTCATAGTTACAAGTTTTCTGCCCAACTATTAACTAGGCTGAAAATTAGTATTTTTAGGTGAAAGTTAGTTTTAACTAAAAATTGTTGTTAGATTTTCAAAAGTGTCTTTAAATTTAACTTTCTACCAAAAAATTCAAGAGTTTGGTCAAAAACATACCATTGACAATTTTCATAACATAATAAATTGATCATATAATAAATTAATATCTATTTAAAAAATAAATACAATATAAATCAATTAAAGCAATATCCATTGATTATAAAGTTATATTTTTCATTAATTAATTTATTAATAAATTTTGTTAATCTACTAAATATTTTATTAAATAATTTAAAAATTATCATTAAACAACACACTATAATATATATTTTTATTATTCATATCATTGATTTTATTTATATTTTTATTTATTCATATCATTGATTTTATTTACTTAATTTTTCATTGTTATCATGATTCTCATGGTACATTATATCTTTATTATTTATTCATGGTACATTATATTTTTATTTATTTATTCATATGATTGATGATGTTTATGTAGTTTTTCATTGTTATCATGATTCTCATGGTACATTATATCATGCCAATCACATGCTTAGTTATCTTACTAAAGGTATTGTCTAAATATTTGATTTTTTTTAATATTTTCACTCATAAATTTTAGTGAAATCGTAAAAATGCCAAAAAGTCACGTTTATACTATGTGTTACGAATAAGAGTCACACACTGAGGGGACTTTTATATAGTATCTATTCTCTTTGATTTTTCACATCGTTTTTGGAGAAAAAACAAATTTTGTGCATTATATCAGATTATATCAGAGTATAATATGATATGATTATTAGTGGATATTAAATTTTAATTTATTATAATATTATTAATTAATTCTAAAATAAAGTGGATATTAATTTTTCAAAATAAAAGTAGATATGATGATGGTTAAAGTATATTGAGATTAAATTTGATTTATAAGTAAGGAATTATTTCATTTGTTTTAGAATTTTATTTCTTTGTTTAAAAAGTTTGAAGATAAGTGTTTCTGAATCACTATAGTTTTGATGAATTCAAATATTAGGAAGATTGATATTGCAACAAATATTTTAAAAGAATTAATATGAAGTTGATGAATTTTTTTATTTATTTTAACAATGTGGATTTTATTCTTTAAGTTAGTCAAAACAAAGATACTTTTGATTTTCTACATTAGGTTAATCATCTCCTTATAGTATCTTAATTAACAAAGAGATATTTTTGATCTTCTACATTAGGGATCACCTCCTTATAATATCTTAATTTTCCTCTATCCTCTAATTCTTTATTGCACCACAATTTCTCCTTAAATTTAGATGTAATAATATTTTTAATATTATATAAAATTTACTTTTATTTTATAGAGTGAGATTTTCCTTTATTCCTCAATGATTTACCCAAGACTTTCTTAAGTGGTTTTGACTAGAGTTTGAAACAATCTTTGGAAGCCTCTAGTCCTCTATGTTATTTATCTTGTTCTTATACATTAGGTATTTAATCATAGCCCTGCTTTAATTTAATTTGTTATATTATTTATTATGTAAGAATTTATTACATACTCATATTTTGTATTATTAATATTGATGTTTGTATACGTGTGTACACACTTTGCCTTGATTTTTGAAAGGTGAAGCAAGGTGATATACTCTAATATCAATGGTGAAGCATGATGATCTTTGAACTCAACATTGATTTCTAATATACTCATTGGTGATCTTTGAAATCTTGAGTGCTTTCTAATATTCTTTACAGTGATTTATAATATTCTTTGTGGTGATCTTTGAACTCTACATTGATTTCTAATATACTCTACGATGATTCTAATATTCTTTGCGGTGATACAAACACGGCGATGCACGTGATTCCTCTGCATGGAGATTGTTGTGGTGATCTCTAATACTGCTGTTGTGATTTCTAATACAAACACAGTGATTTAATCCAGGCACAATGATTTCTCTGTAGTGATTTCTAATATAAGCAATTGGTTTCTTATACAACAATGATGATTTTTCTGGGGTGATTGTTGTTGTTCAAACTTTATCGTTTATCTATTTTTTATTTCCTCTACTTTACAATATGAGCAATTCACTGTAGATACCAAAACCTCTCAAGGGGAGGCTTAGAAAATTAACCTTGAATAATCTTTATGAACATATAGAATCATTAGAAAAACAAAGAGAAGAGAGAGAAGACAAACTTCAAACAAAGCTAGAGGCAATGCTTGATAATAAGTTTAGATCCTTGGAAAACATCATTTAAACATAAATAAACAATCAAATATTGCGGTTAGGGGATCATATGCAAAAAATTGAGGTTAGATTATAAGATACGGAAAAACATAGCCAAGAAAAGAAACAATCAATTCAAGAAAGAGAGGTCGAAGGAAATCATAATCCGAGGGACAATATTAAAGAGCTAGAAGAAAAACTAACTAATAATTTGACCCTAAATAGTTTGCAAAGTAAATTTGATATAAAATACATCAAAGAGGAAACAAATAAATTCATAGAGTTAGATTATGAGTGCAACAAAAGAGATTTGAACCTCACAATTTTTGGTATAAAATAGCAAAATGATGATGACTTTCTAACGATAGTAAAAGAAGAATTAAAAAATAAATCACAAATTGAAACAACTTGCTTCATAGAAGCAAAGAAGTGGGGAAAATAATCAAACATAAAGATAGGTTGATTCATGTCAAAGTAAACTCTAATGATCATAAATATGACATACTCAGAAAATCTCTGAGCTCAAAAGGGTTAGACATATTTATAAATGACGATCTCATCCCAGAAGACCAAGTTGAATTAAGAAAGGAAGTTCAAAAGGTAAAAGAATCCATGAAGGAAGGAAAATGGACAATAATTAGGAATCGAAAAGCTATTATTAGAGATAGACACCAAAAAGACAATAATAAATAGGAATTTGAGACATTTTGGATCCTCTTGTGGAACTGGTGTGGCTTTCCATGGCGCAAAGGTCCTATGTTAAGTTGGATTTCGAGTGAAATCGGTATTATATTTCTAGTTGAAACTTGGGAGCGTGAAGAATCTAAGGTCCTTAACATAGAAGGATTTGTCTTGTGGTTGACATAGAACAAGAAATATTACCGCAAAGGGATTAGAGACATAGTTTGTTACACTAAAAATAACATTTCTCCTCACATTCAACTCCATAAGACAAACTCTCTCAATGAATACATACGGATGGGGATTTTAGACATTAGTGCTAAGAAGATTTATATAGAAATATGTTATTTCGGGCCTATTAATTCTACCTTTTATAAGAAAATCAATCTAGATAAAAATTGCTCTTACAATAGCTTAGAACAAGATATTTACAATCTAAGAAATGAATGTAGTATACTCTCGCTAGGAGACTTTAATTCTAGAGTGACAACTAATAAGCTATTCTTTTGAGCAATGATACCAACCCTACTCCTCTTTGGCTAGATGAGGACCTTGTTTTAGCTAACAAATACAAAAGAAATTGTGAAGACTCGATCAATAATTTGTTTGGTACTGAGCTAATCAAACTTAGTAGTTCCCAAGATCTTATAATTTGAAATGGTTAAATGAAGTGGTCAAAATCCAACTGGATGACTTGTATTACGGGATGGGAAAGAATGTTATGGATTATATGATATTTGATATCCCTGTTTACAACCAAATCATAAATTTTGATCTTTTAAACGACCATGAACCCAATTCTGATCATAGGCTTTTAACCCTAACTCTAAACTTTGACATATGCAAAAAGTCCTATTGAAGAAAATTTTGATAACCAAGTGCACTTGCTTTTTGACAAAAATAAAGTTGATCTCTTCTTGAAGGACTTGAACAGTGAATTAAATATTCTATCATATAAGAATAATATTGAAGACCTCTATCATAATTTTACGACA
>SNQJ01S0064669.1:83253-93712 GCA_010110895.2 Picea sitchensis
ATACCCATATTAGATCTCATTTTCAAAATATTTGTCACACTACCAACCTTCCTGACCTCTTAACTCAACAAAAGTATGGTGATCTTGGAAAGCTTCTCTTAATGATTTTGGAACACATAAACAAAATTCTAAAAGTAATCACTTACCCTCTTAAAGTCCGATAGATCGCGCAGGGGATAATTTTGGTGGATCTCAAGAAATTGGTAAGGCTAATCTTTAGAATGAGAGGTTGGGAAACTTAGGTTAATAGGTGAGATAATTGTAAGTGGAATCACACATTTAATATAGAATAACACACATAAGGTAGATTAATTCATTCATATGTTTTCACATTCCAAACTTGATAGCGGAGTAGCGTTATATGCCATTTTGTATATGAGTGATGGATATAGGTGGGATAATTATGAAGGCAAGTTTGGTGGCTCCATCTCTTGGTTTGAATTATGCCTTGAATTGTGCAGTGTATCTCCCTCCTCATGAACTATGGTATAGAGTCAACGACTAAGGGAAGGTTCACATTGGTGTTTGCAAGTTTTTTTGAGATAGGTCGACGACCATTGTTGGAGAATTTAGAGTGCAATGAACCAAAGGTTTTCGTTTGTGTTTGCAAGGTTTTAAAGGTATTCACTTGGGATTGTAGGTGCTTAGAAGCATTCATTGGTGTTTGCAAGGATTCTATGGTGAGTAGTGTGAGATAGTTTGTGGTAGACTTGAGAGAGCTGGAATTTCTTCAATTTGCATTTTTCAGAACTAGAATTAGGGAGAATGGGAATGTAACATCCCTGTTTCCCCCAGCTTGTAATTAATCATAAAATAGGATAACCATGCTAAGGTATGTGGACATTGTAAATGTATTATTGTTTGAGTTGCCAATCATTGACTGTGGGGGTGAAGCCTTGAAAGTACTAGCCATGATATCACTAGAGGAAAGAATGTGAAAACTATAAGAGAGGGCTCATTATATCAAATAGCCCCAAATTTCCCTTGATGGGGGTAATAAATCTCCTTCAGATCCCAAGGAGAGAAACCATAATGAAGAAAGGACCAGTGGTTGAATTATCAACCACTCCCATGAATGGAAGCATGGTCGGACTGCAGAATGTCAGCTCGAAGTACCATTGGGTATGACAGACCAAGCTGACCCGAGTTCCCTTCTAACAAAAGGAACATGATGGGTCGAGAACCATCCTGGGGAAAAGATATAAGAAAATTGGTAAGGAGAATGCTGGAGATCTCCAGCAGATGAGGAACAGAAGGCTGCGAGATTGATGCCGAGTGAGCATCTGATAAACCTCGTCCAGGGCCATAACAAAGAAAGAAATCTCTGAAAGTTTGCAAAGAACAGAACCCGAGCGGAAGCTGAAACAGAGAAAGAATCATTGGGAACTGCGAGAGTTCCCTGGCGATATCATGGCTTGGCACGGGGGTGTCCAGAGTGCTAAGAATGAATGCCTCTGAGCCTATGGTAGGGTGGAAGGACGAACACCCACAATCAGTTAGTTGTTTACCACATGTAATAGATAAGTAATCGCATATCTTGTGTATTTAAGTGGTACTGTGAATTAAAGTTGGATATCCTATGAATGTTGTAGGGATGGATATGTTTGCTTAATGATTTATACTGTACCCTTTTTGTGTCTGCTTGATTGTGTAATTAGGCAAGTAGGAAATTGTATGAATTGGACGTGTTTTTATACTCGTAAGTGCTTGCATCCTGTGGTGGCCTAAGCCAGAGCCACAAACTGCGAGTTCGTCAACCATGGGCATAGTTTCATGTATGCATGTCAACCCTCCTAGTCGTTCTAAGTCCCTTGGAGGACAGAGTTTGTTAAGCTCAGGAGAGGTAATGCAGATATGCATAGGCTCTCTGTGAGGCAAGCAGAGACCGAGAACCATTTAAGTTCTAGACTTGATGAAGGAGCGCAAGAGTTGTGTAGAAGACCCTTCTAAGTTTTAAGTTCAGGAGAAAGAGCGCAACGCTCTTAAATCCTTCATAACTGACGAAGCTCAGGAATGATGGCGAGATTCAAGAATCAAAAGGGAATATCCTTTCGTTTGGAAGACGAACGAATGAGACCTTTTGGGAGGATCCAAGGATCTATCGGGACCCACCTTGACTGTCAGATCTGTGAGTTCAGAGTTCACGTAACGGGAGAATCGTGCGTTGGTGCGACTAAACCTTCGAAACCCGAAGTCGCGATGCGATCTTGACCGTAGATCCAAGGATCCATCGAGACCCACCTTGACCATCGGATTTGTGAGTGCGGAGCTCGCGCAACGGGAGAATTGCGCGTTGGTGTGATTAAACTTCCAAAACCCGAAGTTGCGATGTGATCTGGACTGTTGGATCGAGGAAGGTCATAGACCGTCGATCCGACGCGAGCAAATTAACATAAGGAGTACATGGGAATTCGAAATTCCCTAAGGACCAAGCTTAGAAGAGACTAGCGCTTTTCAGAAGCGCAAATGAGGTCCAAGAGGCGAACTTGTTTCAAGTTCGTAAGCTCAGGAGGGAAGCGAAAGTCGAGACCCATACATCAGGGCTCGCAGGAAGTAAATCGAAGGTCGAGATCCATACATCAGGGCTCGCAGGAAGTAAATCGAAGGTCGAGACCTTCGAAACATCTGAAATCTTCCAAGTCAGGGAAGAAAGCGAAAGCTCAGGAGGAGGAGCAACAGTGACCGTTGGATCGAGCATTGTGAAAGATATGGACCGCTGGGATCCACGTCCAGACAATTAGAAGAGCGCGCAGGAGGAGATCAGATCTGGGCCGTCAGATCTGAGCGCGAGGACCAACAGTCGTTGGATCCCAAGGAAAGTGCACGAGGCCTAACCCTTTGAAAGTGCATAGGAGAGTGGACTTGCGAAGTCCCAAAGTTCCGAAGTCAATCAGAATCGTCCAACGTCAGGGTTGATAGATGGCGTAAGATCCACAACTTTAGAGGTTTGTGGACAAGGAGGAAGACAAACAGTTGAAGTAAATCCTGGCCGTTGATCGCCAGGGGGATACATGTCAGGAGATCATGTATTTCGGTTAAAAGCACTCCGGAGAAATGGGTGCATAAGAGTTGAAACTCCCGAAGCCCAAAGAGCCGGAGAGCCGAAGGACTGTGAACCGTTAGATCCAGAGAAACACGTGGCGATAGATCACAAGCTTCGGGTAAATTGCATTGGAGTTTCAATTGAGAATTGAGATTCTCGAACCCCGAAGACTCGAAGTGAATTTGGACCGCCAGATCCAGAGGGACGCATGGCGACGGATCGTGGACTCCGGAGAAATCTATTCGAGAGTTTTCAATTGAGATTTGAGACTCTCAAAGTCCGAAGAGTCGGAGAGCCAAAGTAAATCTCAATCGTCCGATCATCCGAAGTAGATCTCAGTTGTCAGATCGTTCGAAGTAAATCTCAAGCGTCGGATCGTCCGAGGTGAATCTAGACCCTCTGATCCAGAAGAGACGTGGTGTAGATCGGTGGATTCTGGGTAAAGTCCCGAAGTAATTCATAGTCATCAGATCAAGAGGATAGGTGGCATAAATCTGTAGATTTTGGGTAAAGACCCAAAGTAAGCCCCAACCGTCTGATTCAAGTGGACATGCGACAGGAATCCACTTACTTCGAGGGGAAGTGAAGTTTGAGATTTGAGATATCAGAAGTCCGGAGACTCGAAGGAAATCTTGACCATTGATCTAGCAAAGGGGATGCAAGACTGTTGATCTAGTTGAAAGGTCAAACCCTCGAAGCAGAGGCAGAGCCGTTGATTGAGAAGGACAGGTGTCCGCAAATCGTCGACTCTGGAAGTTTGACGTACGAAAGAAAGAAAAGTTTGAGACTTGAGAATTCTGAAGTTCGAAACTCTGAAACAAATCACAACCGTTGATTTGCAAGAGGTTAGATCTGATCTGCAACTTTGAAAGGGATTGTTGGCACAGGGGCAGACCTAGGGTTCAATGCTTCAACAACGCACCAACAAAACCCTAACTACCGACCCTTTCGTCAACACCTGTGAAGTAGATGAAGTCTCACCCAAGGTAGAGGTAGGGGTGGTTGTAGTTCTCAAATGTTTGCAACCTAGTGGGGACACAGATCTGTGATTACATTAGCCTAACAAAGCACTTGGCAGTTAACAATGCGGTATTTGACCAGATCTAGCACATCTCAACACTTAGCATAAGGAAACAGATCAGATCTAGCATCTTATTCATATAACTAAGCATTAAGCTATCATATTCACCTAAACATACCATTATTGCACTAAGCATCAATCACATAAGAAATATAACAACCATAATGCACAAAGCAACCATAACATAGGATATATGTGGTTCACCCCAGTGTGAGGCTACGTCCACCAAATCTTCTCTTCTTTATTATCTTCTCTCAATCTTCTACAAGCGTAGAGCCTAGAAACCCCACTCCGCATAGGATAGTAGATCTGCACGCACCTCGCCAGATCCTCCTTCCCCGAGCTAGGTTTAAACACAAAGCCTTCTTACCATCTGCACACAAGCTTCTTACAATCACTTGCACTTAGCTCTACAAGTTCTTAACACATAGTATGCACAAAGCATCCACAACTATTCACACTTAGCACATTGGCCTCTTCCTACATCGCCTAGATATCTATTTATACATTACAAAATGGGCCCAAACATGGGTAAATCCATGGGCCGACATCCCATACCCGTTACATAAACCGTAATCCCAAAACTGCCCTAAAAACTGGCTGAGATCTCGCGATCTCTGCTTCAACTTGCGCTCCACCTTCGATCAGCCTGTTGAAGTCCCAAAATAGGTCAAACATGACCAAGGATCTTTCAAAACTTGGTCAAGGGCCAACAGGCCCCCAACATTCACTTGTGACTCGTCTCGAGTCACTCTACTCTGGGTAACTCTGCCTCAAACGCCTCGAGCTTGGCTCGAGCTGCTTCGCCAAGGTCTCCTACCCGACGAACTCTTGAATAATTGCCTCATTCATAGGTCCCTCTAAGCGCTGCTCTACCGAAGTGACTACTTGTTCCAGCTCTGCTCCTCGACCTTCAATCTCCTCAAAAAGTAGGCAAGCTGCATCCTGGACTGGCTGGAGCTTCTGAGTCACTTCCATGACTTTGCTTTGTAAGGCATGGACATGCTGTTGAGACGTGCGTTGTTCTTGGGATCTTTTCATTCGCTCGACTGCAGATAAGGTCTTCAACTGCGCTTGTATTGTTGCTGGTTGCTGCTTTGCTTCCTGAAGCTGCGACTCCAGTGTCCTTGGTAAGGCGCTCATAATTCTACGCACTTCAACTGCTAAGTTGTTTACATTCCAAGGCTAATGCCTTGATTCTCTGGACTGCGCTTCGGGTGGTTTCTTCTCGCTGGTCTCGCACTTCTTGCGGAGTGCTTGGTACTGTTTTCAGCTTTAGTTCTGCGACCCTCTGTTGAAGCAACTGAATGGCTTCAACAAGCTTCGCCACTTGATTCTCCACTGGGTCTTCTTCTATCTGTTCCAAGTCTGTCACAGAGCGAAGTGCTCTGTTGACTGCTTCTTTAACTCCAACCTGCTCCGTGAGCAACTGTTCTTTCTCTTTCTGGATCTGTGCTTTATCCTCTTCGAACTTGATTTGGAGATCGTCCTTCTCTTGTTGCACAACTCGACGTTGTTCTATGAATTCCTTTTGTGCTTGCTTCAGGGCCACTGTGGCCTATTCTTTTTCTTCCTGCACGTGACGAAGGCGAGCTTCGGTCGCATCAGCTATTCTGCGAAGTTGGGCAGGCTCATCTCCCAACTCTGTTTCTTCTAATGGCAGGGGCGCAATGGACATTGCGCGGCTGGAGTGAAGGGCTTGTTGTACTCCTCTCAGTTCTGCTTCAATTCTTTCGTACATGGTTTCTTGTTTTGCTTTAGTTTTTTGCAAAATCTCTTTTGAGGTGTCTGATACAGCTGCGATAATGAAGTCGGAGTCATCAACTGTAAGCACAGTCTGCAACTTCGGCTTACTAGCTTTGGACTTCTTTCGCGATGTAGGTTTCAGGGGGGAAACCTTTCTTTTCTTGGATGTCTATGTGTCATCAGGGGGATTCTGCGGCGGTGTTACTTCGCCTTGCTTTTGTTTATCTTCTTCCCCATTGTGCTCTTCTTTGTCTACTTCATCACCACCTCCTCTGCTAGGTGAATCTGATGTAGTTTCTTCTGATGTGTTGCGTATTTCCTGTATATCTTCCTTCTTTTTCTTCCTGCTACCGCTGGGTGCATCATACTCTTCGCGAGTAACCACCAGATTTCCAATGAAGTCGGGGTCGGACAATTCTGCCTGGTCGATTGGTATAAGGAACTCTGCAGGCCATTCCTTAGTGATTTCTTCCAGGTCCTCCTCTGTGAGCTTATAGTAGGACTGAAGCTCTTCTTTATTTTCGTCTACGCGCGCAGTGATATAAATAAAATGCCTATTATCGACAGGATAAATAGATATTATTGTAACATATTCTTCCAACGGGCAGGAACGCTTCAATCAATGTAGTTACATCCATTATGACGCGGTCCCAACGGTCCAAGGGCGAACGTTCTGGTAATAACTGCATTTCTAGCCGTTATGGAGCGTTGTTCTAATGGTCATAATGCCTCCAACGGTCATATTGCTTCGCCATGGTGAAGTGTCAATCTTCGCTGTACTGATATTCCGACAGAGTTCAAGTTCTGGAAAGCTTCATTCTGCTAAGTCTTCCCTGGAACTTCGTGCAATTTTTCTAACTTTGCTCTCTTCTTACTGAGCTTTCTGGATTTCTTTCCTGTGATCTGAAACACTGTTTTCCCCTTTCCATTATCGTTCTTATCTTCTCTTGGTATGATAACTTCGCACTGTGGAGGGTCTTTCATAGGGTTCAAGGGTAATACTTCTTCTCTTTCTGGGGTAGGTGCTCTACTCTCTTGTACAAACAGGTGTCTCCAATCTTCCTGTGTCTTTTCAACTTCAACGTCCATATCTTTGGTCTTTAGTAGATTCGACTGGTTCTCTTGTTCTTCCAGTAAGTGCGCTATTCTCCTAGCCATGGAATCTCTTAGTTCTTGCTTTTTCTTTTCTAGATCCTCCTCTTTTTGTTTCCTTGGTATCTGATCTTTTTCGATCCAGGTTTTTCCTATCAAGATAACAAATGGGGCATTGTTTTCAACAAATTTAACAATCTCAAATTCTTCTTCTGTCGAAGTGCCATGAGCACTCATAAATGTCTGGGTAAGTCTTCCACACAGGGTTATCAACTTTCCTCTAAATAATCCTATTCCTCCTAATGAAGGAACCATAGCAGGATTTCTCAAGTTCTTTCTGTCATGATATTCACCTATGTTTCCTCATCCAGAACACAGTCTATGTCGAAGTCTCCTATTCTTGTTTCTATGTACTCTTTCTCTTTTAAGATCTCTGATAAGTTGATATCTTTGTGATCGTTCATGGTTTCTTTCATCTGTAGTAATATAGTCTCTAATTATTCTGGGGTTCTATCATATCCTTAGTTTCTTGGCTTGTCTCATAGTTTTCTTGTCTCATATTCATCTTTTCAACTTTTGCAATCATTCTAGGGCAATCCAAAACTTCATGGTCCATAGCTTTACAACAAAGACAACTAGGACCTCTACCAAGGCATTCCTTAGCAAGATGTCCTGGTCTTCCGCAACTATAGCAAAGAGTTAATCCTCTCTTTCTTTTAAACGATCCCCAACCTTTCCTGCACTGCGCACTGGGATCACATTAACTAGCCTGCAATTTTTTTTTTTCTAGGATCCTGTATCCATTTGTTAGTCCAAACATTCTTTCTATGCATAGGGATAACATACCTTTCATTATTTTTATCAGATCTATTCATATCAAATCTTCTTTCTTCTAGCTGTACCCTAGTTTTCAGACTAGGACAAAATTGATCAAACATACCTAGATTCATTCTTTCGAAACAAAAATTTTCACTTATCTTACCTTTCTCAGAGCACAAAGCTTCAAGATCTTACTTCAGATCGGACTTCTCTTCCTAGCACAGAGCTTCGCAAGTCAAGTAGAATACTGCGCACTAAAGTAGCAGATCTACGCACAAAGCTTTCTCTTTTCTTCAGTTCCCAGCAATCACAGTTTCAGGCCTCGGCAACAGAACCATGTATTGGCATAAGGGCAGACACAGGGTTCAACGCTTCAACAACGCACCAACAAAACCCTAACTACCGACCCTTTTGGCAAGACCTGTGAAGTAGATGAAGTCTCACCCGAGGTAGAGGTAGGGGTGGTTGTAGGACTCAAATGTCTGCAACCTAGCCGGGACACATATCTGTGATTACATTAGCCTAACAAAGCACTTGGCAGTTACCATCCATTAGTATTCAACCAATATTCCCTTCGCAGATCGAACCCTAATTACAAAACAATGCGGTATTTGACCAGATCTAGCACATCTCAACACTTAGCATAAGGAAACAGATCAGATCTAGCATCTTATTCATATCACTAAGCATTAAGCTATTAGATTCACTTAAACATACATTATTGCACTAAGCATCAATCACATAAGCAATCTAATAACCATAATGCACAGAGCAACCATAACATAGGATATACGTGGTTCACCCCAGTGTGGGGCTACGTCCACCAACTCTTCTCTTATTTATTATCTTCTCTCAATCTTCTACAAGCATAGAGCCCAGAAACCCCACTCCGCATAGGATAGGAGATCTGCGTGCAACTCGCCAGATCCTCCTTCCCCGAGCTAGGTTTAAGCACAAAGCCTTCTTACCATCTGCACACAAGCTTCTTACAATCACTTTCACTTAGCTCTGCAAGTTCTTAACACATAGTATGCACAAAGCATCCACAACTATTCACACTTAGCACATTGGCCTCTTCCTACATCACCTAGATATCTATTTATACATTACAAAATGGGCCCAAACATGGGTAAACCCATGGGCCAACATCCCATACCCGTTACATAAACCCTAATCCCAAAACTTCCCTAAAAAGGGGTCGAGATCCCACGATTTCCGCTTCGACTTGCGCTCCGCCTTCGACTAGCCTGTCGAAGTCCCAAAATAGGTCAAACATGACCAAGGATCTTCCAAAACTTGGTCAAGGGCCAACAGGGATAGATCTGAGCCGTCAGTTCAAAGGCACTGTCAAGATCATGAGATCGACGATCCCGTAGCATTGCAGGGATCGAAGATGCGCAAACTTTAAAAAGTTGAGGGCGAGTCGCAATCCAAACCATGGTTTTGAAGAAATGACACGTGGAGGCTCGAGGAGAATTGCGGGACGAAAGGTAGTTTTGTTTCAAACCGCCTTTGGCCGCGCCCGCAATTGTGTGTTTGCGTAAGGTTTTCGCCCATGGTCACCTCAAGGAGGGGCTTATCAGAAAAGGGGCTAGCGCCCAAACTCAAAGATTTCCCAAGCACGAAGGGAAGGTTGCGAGTACCATTAGACCTGCACCCGAAAGTTGAAAGGGTATGCGTTTAATTACAGAGCGAGACCATCAGGGTCTCAGAGAGTCGTTGGCTTCAAAATCAAAGATCCTTGACCGAGAGGTCGGACTGGTTCCCCGACATCCCAAATTAGAAACCATGGATGGAAAATCTGTCCTTTAAGAAAAGCAAAATTTTTTATGCCCCGTCGTGGGTGTGTTACAAATTGGTATCAGAGCATGGTCACAACACTTGGCGTGCTTGGGCTCATGTACGAGTCGCATAAGGAGGTATTGTTATCTGCATTTACTCCTTGAGGAGAAGGACTGCAGATTGAACCTGTGATTTTGGGAATTCTTGTTGAATTTCAGCAAAAGAATTTCTTTAGCCCTTTGTCAAAGTGATAACTACTCTTACCAGAGTAGGGATATGCTAATTAACATTTATAATAAGACTTGAATGTGGATAGCTGAAGGTGGCAGGGTTCTGTCAAGAGCATCTGAAGCCCGAAGGACGAATGACCTGGTGTTCGTAACACTGCTTCTAAGCATGGGCAATTGGAACTTCAGGCACTGATGATGGTAGATTATATAATGGTTAATACCTTTGTGGGCTTAAAGGAATCTGATAGGATCAGGTAGGATCCCTGACAGGTATAGTTACTGCTCTATATTAAAATCGGAATATATAACTCCTCATGACCAGAGAAAAGTGAGATGGGTAAAACCCTATCGACGTTGAGGCAAGAAGGTTTTCTTGCTAGACTTTGTCGCATAAAGAGGAAAGTGACCTTGGTTGGTTATTGCCTTGAGAAAAGACACCATCAATACCGGATATGATTGTGAGATTTGTTCTGTAAGTGACTGGAATCTCAAACTAAAGGACACTAATGATGAAATTAAACTATCAAGTGAATGCTTGAGATAAAAAGGTGCAAGAGATGCACCTACTTATACATGAATGTGTATACATGATCATAAGGATGATTGGAAGATCCTTGGGAAAAGGATATAGAAGCCTGATATGTCCATGTGTGTGAATGACATGGA
>SNQJ01S0064671.1:0-22538 GCA_010110895.2 Picea sitchensis
TCGTCAATCATGGTTGGGGGGAAAAATGAAGTGGGTCAAGTTCTTGGAAAAAACCATGTCAGTTGTTTGTTGTCTCCCTTGAACATGTCACCTATTTTCATCTTGACTTACAGTTGGATAATCTGCTTGTCTTGCACCTTTTTTCATCTCGTCTTACAGTTGGATAATATTCTTTTCTTCGAGTCATACCAATTCCATGAGTCCTTATACTCCTTCATCTCACCTGAAGAGTGCCTCGGTGATCATCACACTATGTTTTGGTCTATCTCTTAGTTAAGTCAATGCTGCCAAGTCACTTGTCATGCCTCACAATGTTCAAGGAAAGTTTCACCTCAAACCAACCATTCTACAGTATTACCATCTTTCATCCTCGTGTTAGTCCACATTCATTTTATCTATTATCTTACATCACTTTCATGTGTCAGTTTCATGTCATTGATGGGGGATACACCATGGATCTCCTTTGATGAGTCTATTCCTGTCAACTTCAACACATTATCCGAGAATTAGACTTAGAAACTAGTTAGTACCTTGGAGCCTACATGGATCAATGGTAGGTTTCCTTTCCTTCAATAGTAGATTTACACCATTGGCCTCAGATCAAATGATTCCATAGATGTTCAACTTCAGCTCATTTATTCACATTCACTGGAATGTACTAGGGTACCTTGGGATTCATTGTCATCATTGGTGATTTTTATTGAATTTGTTAACGATATACATCAACGATTGGTAATCAAGTGGTTTCTACCAGTTCGACATCAAGTCATCTATTCACATGGCTATATTCGTACTGTTTTGGGATCGAGATGAAGACCATGGGTTGGGCACTTTATTTGTTATGTGCTTTACCCAGGATGTGATGGATATTATCTTAGCATTTTGGGGATTCAAGTACACTCACCCTACTGGCAACCCGACTAATATGTAATGTCACATAGATCCACTTTGTATTGGTTTGTGGCTATGTTTTTTTATCATATTGTAGCTCCATTGTGTATTATTTCATGGCTACGAATTAATCAAGTTATCGAGGTATGGATCCAAATTGTATGTTTGGTGGCCATATCCTTAGTCAATTATTTCATGGATCCGTAGTGTATTGGTTGGAAACCATGCTTTGAGTTAGTTTACTCTGAGCATAGGTATGCCTGCCTCGGGGATGATACATATATACTAATATTGTTTGATGTTTGTTTGTAGCTTCCGCTAGGCTTTCCTGCTCCATCACCCTTACATTAATATTTTGTAAACTGTTTCAACCATTGGTTTCTCCTTTGACCTCACACTTTAGGGGGCATCTGTTACACACCAAAATGACACACTTAAGTGTCGTACCTATTTACACCTAAGTGTCGCAAGTGTCGTATGCACATTAATAAGTGTCGCATGCACTTCATAAAGTGATATATGCACCTTACTAAGTGTCGCAACCCCTTGACACCATGAAAGAAAATTTTTCGTAATCCCTGAGTCATTTTGGAGGAAGAAACCCATCATTTGAAATCCTAAAACATGCCTTTTACTTGGAATTTTGACCATTTTTGGAGGGTTTTTGAAGTTTAACTCCCCCCTTTCCATGTATAGGGAGTGTTGATCTCCTATTAATGCTTACATGCCCATATATAGGGAGTTTTTATCCCCTTTTTCAATGCCCCATGTTCAGTTATGAGGGAGTGTTGATGTGGTCAGAGGAGGTTATAACCATCCGACCTTTTTCTAAGGGAAGAAATATGAGGAGATTCAAGTTTGTTTGGGTCAAGGATTCGAGTCACCCTACATGGATCCATCCTAGGAAACCTTAAGAAGCCAAATCCCAACTCATGGGGAAAAATCCTCAACCATTTCCCAAAATATCTCATGGTGGTTGAGCCTCCCAATCTTATATATTGAGGGAATTTTCATGGTGAAATGAATCCATTGAAGTATCATCATTCTGTTCTCAAGACATGCATGCAAGGGTTGGACTGAAGAGCTTGGAGAAGTTGTTGCAACATCAAAGGTGATTTTTAAGTGCTTTCTTTATTTTTCTCCATTAATATAACTTGGCCTATTTCCTTCATATTGTTTTTGGACATGTATGTCTATATAGATAGATTCATTCTTGTCTAATGATACATTGTAGGATTAGAAGATGTTGTTTTGTTCCTTGCAAATTTTCTTCATCTTGACCGCAGTTTGGACAAAAAGAACAAACATTGAAGATCAACAAGGACAACCATCGAAAAGGAGTAAGTCACTCTTATTTCTTCTATATTCTCTGCATAGATACTTAAAGAATAGATCTAAAGGAGTATTAGTGTCCATTTGTTTATTTTTCTATCTTGGTCAATAAGGGTCTATATATCCAAGGGAGATATCACCTTTCCGTAGGGGAAATATTATGTAATACTATGGTCATGTCACATAATCAATGGTACCCCAAGTGGCCATCAAACCCCATCACCATCAAACCCCAAAGTGTTATGTCATCATCAAAAGAGGGCCAACGTTCAAGGTGTAGAGCACTGCATCCAGGTGGAGAGGAGTGTGTCTAACCTCTACATGGAATCCAACTGTCCACCAATGCAACATCCTCAATCCAATGAGTAATAATCCTTTGGGGACACTACCTAGGATGTGGTATTCCAACCCATATGTGTGCCACCACTACCAAATATATCAAAATCAAACCCATCTATCCATTGTCCAAGGTCTTGAAGACGTGAGAGACGCTTTTTTAATGTATCAAGTCATTGAACGACTCACTTCTTTGCATTACACGTACCATATCCTGCAATAAAGGCACGATGTCCTGGGTGGACATTGTGGGCCATGATACATGATCTCCTCTATTTACCCCTAGGAATGGGGTGGTTAAGAGTACTAATCCATAGAATATATCTCAACATTATTAGAAAAAAATGGATAAGAAGGATAGGGTTGCTATAAATTTATGTCTTTGTGATTCAATGCCTGTGAATGTTTAGGATGTAGATTCAACAAAATCCTTGTTGGAAAAATTGTAATGTCTATATGATCTCAAGAATGGATTTTGGAAAATAGGAATTTGCTAAAGGACATGTATAAAACAATATTTATTATTCCCCATGGCTAGTACCGATGGTGAGTAATGTCGTTTTGTCTTTCAAATGCTCCTTTTGATTTTTGGAAGAGAATGGAAAACATTTTTAATGATTTGGAATTTTGTATTGGATATATTGATCATATTTTGGTTTGTTCAAAATATTTGAAGGAACACACAGTTCACTTGGGAATTTCTTATTATAAAGTCTTTCAACATGGATTAGCATTGTTTGAGAAAAAAATGGAAATTGGCTTGACCAAAATAAATTTTCGTGGGCTCATTATTGCTGGAGAAAAAATTGAATTACAAGATCATGTGTTGAGGAATCCATAGAATTTTTTTGATGAACTCAAAGAAAAAACCGAGTTGCAGATATTTTTAGGAGCATCAAATTATGTAAAATACTTTTATGAAGGATAGGGAGAACATGTTTATTTCTTGTATAAAAGACTCAAGAAGTATGCTTCTCCATGGACAAATCAAATGATACAATTTGTTATAAAGATCAAAGAAAAGGTAAAATCTTTGCCCAATTTGTGCCTTCCTAGAGAATGATACAAATATATTATTGAAACAAATGCATTCAATATTGTCGGGGTTGGTTTTATGATGCAATAAATAAATAAATAAAAGAAGAGATATGCATGTGTGCATTAGGAACATATAAAGATGTTGAATTAAAATATCCTTCTAGCCATAAAGAAATAATGGATATGAACAAATATATTTCCAAATTCAGGTTAGTCCTTAAGCCAATTCATTTTACAATAAGAACATGTTTAAATCATATGGTTGACATACTGAAAAAACATAAATTGTTTGAACAAGGAAATAACCATATCTTAATTAGAAACTATGGCTAGGTGGATTTTGTTTTGACATTGTATATAAAGAAAGAAAAAACAATAATATTTCATATATGTTAACTAGATAAACCTACATGACAAAACTATATGCCAAAGTTCTAATTAGAGAAGAAAAAGGAAAGTATCCCATTGAAATTTTGGATGAACCTAAGAATTTTTGTGAGAAATGTTTTATGCAGATCATAAAAGACAACCCTATTAAATATCATATTTTAAAATTGTGGGCTTGTTATCACTCAAAAATACACCACAAGACCGCTCTGACTCCAAGACCCACAACAAGGAAAATGGATTAAAAATTGATAATAAATCATCCCTAGGTCATTAGCTAACCCCTTCTCCATTCTAATTGGTGTTTTTCCAATCATAGATGGGCATACCAAAAGTTCATGTGCTGAAAATTACCTAAAAAATATGTGTTAATACGACAAATCAACACATAAATAATGGCCCTTGGTATATGTGAAAGCAACCAAAAACCTAAGGAAATTGATAGTTGAATAAGATGAGAGAATTTTAGTGTGAAATAGAGAGATATGAAAAGAAAATTGAGAATAATATGTTCTCTAAATGATAAATACAAACAATATATAGGAAAAATTACCACCTACACCGTTGCACAAAAAGATAATATTGCACCAACAAGTTCAAAGAGATGAAAGGAATAGCGCATTCAAACTTTATATTTGTGTTAGTCAATAGATTGGTTGCATCATAAAGACATGATACAATATTGATCATAATAATATAGCTCTGTGCATAGTATATAGAGCAAGCAAGAAAGAAGAGAATATGAAGAAAAATTGTTGGCTGCTCTAAAAAACTCTCTTGTATAATGGCCATTTTCCCTTCCTTTATAGATTATTGAATATAGATAGCAAGAAATAAAGAAGATAATATGAAGAAAAAATGTTGGTTACTCTGAAAAAACTCTCTTGTATAATGGTCATTTTCCCTTCCTTTATATATGCTTGAACTCTCCAAAAAAAGCGCCTTAGTTATGCAAAAATACTATGAAAATAAGTGGATGAAATTAATGGAGTAAACTACTGAAATAAGACACTTAATAGCCATAAATAAATTTATTACTCTCACTAAGACAAATTCACCCTATTCCAAGTTTATCCAAACTCATGTGCCCTCCTAAACTCTCAATGTGGTGTTGACTTAATTGAAAATAAATTGAAGATAAATTATTCCAAAATAATCCTAGCTTATGCACCCTCCATGCAATGTTGATTCAACTTAAGATAAGTGAACCTTCCAAAAGTGAACTATTTGTCTAATAATATCATCCTCTTCATGCAAGAGAGTCACCCCCTCTTGCCAATAATAGTTTATGAGTCATCCACTAAAAACAAAACTGATGCATGCAACTCAACCTTATTTCACTATCAAATTTATCCAATAAGGCACCTAGGGTTTCTTCAAAATTAGGGTGCTGGGGTTTTTTCTCAAAATATACTGCCACATTTCATTCAACATGGAACCCTTAACTACTTCCACATTTCACACTACATGGTTCCCACAACTGCTAATAAGAGCACTGCTAAAAATAAAAAAACTTCCTAAAAAATAGGAAAAGACAAAAAATGTTTGGCATTGCAAGGATAATAATGCCAAATATAACACATATAAAAATATAAACTTCTCGCATGCCAATGAAATCAAGCTCATTAGATTCGATTTTCTGCAAGGAATCCAAATATATGCTCATAATCGTCATATGAGCCTTGAAACCCTAACTATTAAAAATAACAGTGTCTCACATATCACTTGGAAAAGGATCATTGGCATCATGAGCTCAAAAGGATCCCAAATATGTAATCATATCTGACATGTAGACCTCCAAACTTTGGCTCCTAAAAATAAATTAGAAAAACTGCTAAAAATAGTATTTTTTCCCATAATTGATGAATATGCCTATGCATTTGCAATGAACTCTAATCCCTAGAAAACCTATCTCTAATTACCAACTTGATGAAATCCAACTTAATATTAACCCTCCACTTTCATTTGTAAATATGGAGGTTAACAATTGCAAGACAAGCAGACAATACCCCCTTGTGGGATGTCCAAAATCTTAGAATCTTTGCACTCTATTTTTCGTAAATAAATGATCTTTGGAAAATCCAACATGAAGACTATTGTGTTTGTCCACTGGGAAATTGATTCAAAATGAATGGTTCCTCAGTCGATATTCTTAAATGATGACTTACCCATATGTGCCCATCTTCAACCACTAACTGCAACCTACCTATCATGTGTGCTCCTCCCATTGGAAAATAATTTGAAGCCAACAAATGGGAGAAATCCACCCGGTCAGACGTGAATAAGGAAAAAATGTCTAAGAACAAAGTAACCCACCAATGAGGCTAATGGAAATTAAGGTATGATCACTCCCTATCAATTTGAATGATTCCCTGAAGTCCAACATTGATTAAACTCATTGAATCAAGACCCAACGATGATCAAATTTGTTGAATGCAAGATGACCACCAATGAGGCTAATGTTCATCAAGGTACTCTAACTTATAGACCACCCCTCAGATGATGAATTCTATACCACCCCTTAGATGATGCATTGGATTTTATGAAGAATGATCTACTAAGAGAAAAACAATGATGAAAACCCTTCCCTCAACACGAAATGAAAAACAAGAAATAGAAGAAATGGTGCCATATCCCTAAGGTTGGATGAGGAGATGACTGACTAAAGAGGATAATTCAATACAATGAATTAAGAGACAATACAAAAATATGACTTAATATTCATATTGTTTCTTCAACACTACTCACCTATTGGATTCAATACTCACAAAGTGGAAAACATGGCACCCTCAATTAGGTTTGACGTAAACATGAGCATAAGGGAATATTGAGTGAATTGGTGACATCATACTCAAAAGTTTGACTTCAACAAATAATGAACAATGAACTAACAATGCAAGGAAATAACAGACTTACCCCATATGAGGCATTTATTATGCAAGGAAACTAGACTATGTTGACATAAATCAAAGAAAAAGGATAACTTTGCATACTAGGACATGACATTAGCTAAAAAAGAAGGGAAATGTGCAAACTAAAACATCTTAACTGTTTTTCTAAGACATAAAAACAAAAATAATGAACTCTCAAAATGACAATGCAGAAATGAAGAAAAATTTGCCACTTAATAGTTGATTTAGAGTATGACTACTACCCACAAAAAACCAAAATTTCACTTGTTTTTTGTTTTTGTTTTTCTACAAACTTACTCTTCATTGAAAGTACAAATTCAATCATTTCCCATTCACTGGAAACTCTTCTCTCTGTCCATCTAGGCTCATGAGATAGAATGTGTTGGGCCCAACAACTGCATCAATAAGATATAGTCCCAACCAAAGACTATAAAAATTTCCACGATCTCTTGGTTTCTCCTTTCTTTTGTCCCATAACAAAACTAAATCCCCCACCCACAAAGATTTATCTTTATATTTCTTATCAAATACTTTCTTCACTTGATCATGATAATCAAAAAAGTGTGTGTAAGCTATATGCCTATCCTCATCAATATGTACCAACCGATCAATGTGAGCATGCACTTCCTATTGATTGGTAGTGAATTGTTCCAAGAGTTTATACACTAGTAATCTTAAATTGACCAATAAGACGACATCCAATCCATAAACTAGCTCAAATGGACTTATACCAATTGCGCGTTTCTTTGTAATACAATCTGTTCATAGTGAAAATTTGAGGAAACCATCCCATGATATTTTTTTTTCACCCACTACCTTATTAATAATCTGGATAATCTGAATGGGCCAACATAATGTTGTACTAGGAAAAAAAAGTCATAAACTCAACAAATCGAAAGATGTTGGAATTATCTAGAGTAATCTTGTTGGGAACTCCAAATCGGGTAACAATGTTCTCTTCCAAAAACTTGAAAATATGTTAAGAAACAAATACTTGCATGCAAAAACACCACAAATATTCATATAACAATATAGAAGAACCACACTTTATTATAAGAAAACCCTTGTGGTAGGGAAACACCATAGAATGGATCCTATTATGGAAGGGATCCTGTCCTATTCACTTTCCTCTTCGAGGGGAAAACCTCCTAACAAGATTCAACTCCAAATATAATACTTCTCTTCATATCTCATTACATTTATTGAACCCCTTTATATAGTGCTACCAACCCTCTAAGAAAATTCTAGAGGAAGATCCTTCTAAGAAGTCCTCTTACATTTATTATATCTAACTACCATAGTGGGCCTTATTTAATACTATAGTGGACCTAGTCCACCTTACATTGAATGGCCTCTACTATTATAACTATGGGCCCTATGCCCCCCCCACTACCTCTCTAGCTACCTAAGATTCCATCCCCCTTATGAAAGCGTTGTCCTCAACACTTGTTACGAGGGTGTACAACCATATACCAAGGTCCCATGGATAAGTGTGGACCATAGTGCTGAAGTAGACTATAGAACCATGGTCCCATGTAGAAATGAAAGCCACCATGCTGAAGTAGTCCAACCACCATTGTAAACTTGGGTCCCCTATCCAAGTGATCATATGAACTCCACACCAAAGATATCAGAACCTAATAACCAACTGAAAATGATGTTCCAAAGACCGACACTTGTCATGTGGATTCAAATAAAAAGATCCATCCACATAGTGGGAAAGGGTTGTAATTGAATCTGGAAGAAATAATACCACTATAGAGTATGCAATATGGAAACTGGTAATCATAATTGGCTCATGATTTGTCACATTGATGTTATCTACAGAAGGTGGAGTAGATTCATCAAATAAAATATGAAAGTGGTTGTCATCCCATAAATGAAAACTATCCATATACCAATCATCGCAATCGACCTCAAAATCATACCAAAAATACACTTCTTGAGTATATGCATCCCTGATGTCCTCCATAAGATATCTCTCATGTATACTATCCAAGGAGCTTTGAACATTGTGACAATTGTCCCTGACATCTTGTAGACCCTCTTGGAGATGGTGCTCAAGGGTTTCAATCTTCTGTATAATTTCTATGAGAAGTCAAATATCCATTTGAAATACCACATATAATATACCAAAAGAAATATTTTAAAAGTATCTATCCAATGGCACTGATCTGGTAGTAATCTAAGCACTCTTTGAAACATTATGAGTTATGTAGTCCCAACGCCGTCGCGAAACCCCCTCCAAATTGGTTGATTTTAAATCAGTGATATATTCACTTCCGGAGCTTTGATTTGGACGATTTGTTTTTGTAAATTGGGTGAAATTGTGAGAGGAACTTAGATATGTAATTTTTTTGTGCAAATTCGACCCCGGGTGTTACAAAAATCAGAAAAATCGCATGACTATCTACGGAAAAAAACCCTGAAAATTGTAGATTTTAAATGTCGATAACTCCACTTCCCATACTCCGTTTCGAACAACTTTTTTTTAAATTGCATATTTTTATGAAAGGAAATTATATATACAACTAGTTTTGGCAAAATTTTCATTTAAATCTACATAAATTATTTGGAATGTCGCGACCCTCTTTTTTCTTCTTCAAAAAAATAAATTTGCAAAAAGATAAAAATATTTGCCCACAATTCTTGCCAAGGAAAGTGCTATGATATCACTTGTTAAGAACCAAATAATTGCATACAAAAACACCAAAAATATTCAGAGAACAATATAGAAGAACCACACTTTATTATAAGAAAACCCTTGAGGTACGACAACACCATACCATGGATCCTATTATTGAAGGGATACTCTCCTGTTTACTTGCCTCTTTGAGGGGGAAACATCCTAATGAGATTCAAATCCAAATAAAATACTTCTCTTCATATCTCATTACATTTCTTGAATACCTTTATATAGTGCCACCAACCCTCTAAGAACATTATAGAGGAAGAACCTTCTAGAAGCAACACCTTTTAAGAAGTACTCTTACATTTATTATATTTAACTACCATAGTGGGCCTTATTTAATACTATAGTGGACCTAATCCACCTTACATTGAATGCCCTCTATTATTATACTATGGGCCCTCTGGGCCCCCCACTACCTCTCTATCTACCTAACACAAAACTTTCACTGGAAGAAGTCATATATTAAAAACATACAAAATAAATAAGAAAGAAACTAATACTTATATTAAATAATAACTTCTTACAATCCAAGAAGAGAGAGGGCTCATTTCTTTCCGAGCATCTCTTTTATACATGATATTTCTTTAAAATAGAAATAAATAATGTATGAATATAGATCCACTTGAGAATTAATGAATCTCAAGTAGTTACAAACATTTTACAATTTATAGAATATAAAAAATAATTTCCAATATTATTTCCAAATCCCAATATATCTTGAAATCCCTTTAATTATCAAATTCATATTAAGATACATGGGTTATAACAAGTTTCCCTATTACCCCCCAATGCCTAGGGGTAACTGGAGGAGATCATATCTCGAGGATCGCGATGGAGAACATGATCTACACCATGATGATGATGACCAACATGTCCACAGATGGCAACCCAATAGCCCCCCTGATTTTCCTCCCAGTTGCATCAACCGAGGCTCATCACATTCAAGAAACCCAAGTTATGGTGCATGTAAAGCCAACATAACCATGAGGTATGGTTAGTCCTGTTTTCATGCAAGGTGTTGTGTGTAGTTTATTGGGCATGTAGACGAGGATCATTGGTTGAAGTTGGATAATATATCATTTGCTTACAAAATTGTCTTGGTTTCCTTGTTTCACCTTGGTGGTCAACTTTAGTTATCTAGTCTCGTATTGTCACTGCCCAGGAAAAAGGGGTAATACTGGGGGGGGGCTACCAAGGGTAACATTTTTCTCTCAACCATACTTAGCATTTTGCATCATAAATCCTTTCAAACATCCCAAACTTTGGTTATGGTCCATTCTCTCATGAGAATAAGGGGTTGAAGGCCCAAAGGATGAAGGAGTTTCTCTATGTATATGTTATTGCTAATTTATAAAAGCCACCATAAAATCCTCAGGACAACTTGAGCTCTACCCTCTCTAATGGTAATTTCCCATGTTCGGAAGTGAATAAATGCACCAAATTTAAAGGACTACTCCCTAGAAAAAAGTAAAGGAATAAATCTTGAAACCTTATAAAGGGGACTTGCAAATGATGACTAGGTATCAAAAGGAAAATAAAGGGTTCAGAATGCAAAATGTATCGAGGAAAGGGTATTTCAAGAAAGAAAGTGCCACCTCTACAAAGGTTCACATAGAAATGGATGCTATAAGACATGATGTAATCCTAATACCATATCACATTCACACTTTCTCTTGATGGGTTTTTACTTTCCCTTGTCACTCTCATGACCTATCCCTATACCTGGGTTATTTGTTTCTTATCTAGGTGGCACACCTAATAGGGTTGGATGAAGGCCCTCCCATACTTAAACTTGGTAACCCTCACAAGGTCTTGGGCTTGTGTGATACTGGAAGGGAATGTTGGGTTAAATTGTTTACATGGATTGTATCTTGGACATTAACTTACTTTGCATGATTTAATGACTATCATGTCTTATGAACATTGGTTGTATTTGTCTTATATTCTTCTTTGTTTTGAATGGCCTTGACATGATTCTTTGAGGGACGTTTTGGGTTGTGACCGAGACATTGTTCCTTATTGCAAGACTTTGGTGTTGGACATGTTATAATCCTATTTTTCATAGGATCAACTGGTGACTGGAAATTTTTACTCTTGATGTAGTTTGGTTGTAAATAATATTTCATTTGTGCAAATTATTTTCAAAAAGAAAAAAAGAAAGAAAAGAAAAAGAAAAGAAAGAAAAGAAAAAGAAAAGAAAATGAAAGAAAAAGAAAGNAAACTTGGTAACCCTCACAAGGTCTTGGGCTTGTGTGATACTGGAAGGGAATGTTGGGTTAAATTGTTTACATGGATTGTATCTTGGACATTAACTTACTTTGCATGATTTAATGACTATCATGTCTTATGAACATTGGTTGTCTTTGTCTTATATTCTTCTTTGTTTTGAATGGCCTTGACATGATTCTTTGAGGGACGTTTTGGGTTGTGACCGAGACATTGTTCCTTATTGCAAGACTTTGGTGTTGGACATGTTATAATCCTATTTTTCATAGGATCAACTAGTGACTGGAAATTTTTACTCTTGATGTAGTTTGGTTGTAAATAATATTTCATTTGTGCAAATTATTTTCAAAAAGAAAAAAAGAAAGAAAAGAAAAAGAAAAGAAAGAAAAGAAAAAGAAAAGAAAATGAAAGAAAAAGAAAGAAAGAAAAGAGGGCCTAAAAGAAAAAGGATAAGGCCCCATGCAATAATAATGACTTGATCCATATAGTTTAATCATGGTCTAGTCTTTTTGAATTTATGTTGATAGGATTAGCGAATAAATCTTGGATAAACTGTTTAATATTAGCCAAGTAGATAGGCTAGGTAGTGAATAAATTTGACCAAACTATTTAATCTTGGTCAAATAGCCCCAGGATAGAGTAATTTTTAGCCCAACAATCTAATCTGGGTTAAATGTGTTAGGTAAATAGGTTAAAACATAGGTTAGTTGGCTTTCCTGCAATAAAACAAGCATGTTGTTAGATGAAATTATTTGTTTGATGTTAGAAGGTTGTGTTCTAACCCCCTTGGTGGAAAAAAACGAAAAGAAACAGCGCAAAAAACCCACAAATTGCCACTATCCTAAGTTTCAGCAGTAAAATGTGTTGCGTGCTCCGTGATTAAAGGGTGCACTGAGATCAGTGGCTGAGAAAATGGTGCTCATATCTACGGCCGACAAGAGATTCCAGACCCCTCTGACCGTTCTATCTTTAACGGTGGGGGGGTGGTCCGATATGGTGTTTTTTCTCGGCGGGTCCCATCCTAATGTGGCACAAATCTGTTATGTCAAACCCCCCTTGCTCTAAACCAGTTACTGCCTACACCCCCCTCCGACATACCGCCATACCAACCTTGCTATATTATCGTCGCCTGATGACATCACAATTCATTACCCCATCGTCTCATGATGTCACACTCCACTACCCCCTCTTACACATCTTGTCTCATTACTTCACTAACATATCTCTCCCCACTTACCCATCACATGTCAGGTCTCATTTCACCTAACCTCCAATCACCGCCTTCCACATCATCCAGGCACACCCGTCACCCGTCCTTTACTCTCCACCTCATACCCAAGTTATCCGTTGGCCAATTAATACAGGATAACATATCCATTAGCTTGCTTATCTATCCCCCATGCCCAATGGATACCCGTCCGCCCAAATTTAATTTCATTTCCACCATTATCGCATTGTTCACATTTTCCGCATATCAAAAGCTCTTTCACCCACCATTTTCAGCCAGTAACTGAGATAAATCCAAACACTCGCTAAAGTTTTTTGTTTCAGTTTGCAGGTACCAAATGAATTGATGGCGCCAAAACCTAAGAAATTAGAGGTCGAGGAAAATCCATTCCTCCCGCCTCTTATCAATCTCGATCGGATCCTTCTAGCTGACAAAGACTACCTGATCTCAGAGCCCCAATGCGAATTCGATTTTGTTGAATTTCATTCATGGTTCAAAGACACCTTCCTAGATCAGAGTGATGAGATTGGACTCTGGGAGTCCAATCTCCCTCTGTATCTCTTTCCCCAAATCCACCATTTTCCCGAGTTCTCCCACAAGTGCCACACGCATTACCTCTCCGATCAAAGAGCTATTGTTTTATCGTCTAGAGAGAAACTTTTCACTATCACACCCGAGGCCATTGACTAGATGATGAAAATACCCAAAGATGAATCCCCCTCTCCTTTCAACATTGAAGTTCTAACTGAAATGTATCAGAATTTTTCTTTTCCCCAGAGAGCGCAAATTTTTGAGCTTTTCCTCCCACAGAATGCCCAATTCCCCAAGAAAAATCCCCCCTACCATTCTTCCATGTTTTCAGAAAAAGGTAACCAAGTCATTTCATCGTTATGTTGTCTTCTCGGGTATTATTTAGAGGAATGGGTGGATGAGTCCATCCTGGGTTTCTTGTCCATTTTCTCTACCGAAGGAAAAGCCACCACCCGGTTCGACTACAATAGTTTTTTGGTCGAGAACATGCATGAGAAAATTTTCAAATTTCCCGTAGAGAGCATGTTCTGGTATTCTTCAATACTAGCTTACATGTTCATGTTCTTTCAAGCATATAAGTTCTTATTCCCCATGTAGAAAATGGACTAGGATGACAAACCCCAGTCTGTCACCTCTTGGACTTCATTACTGAGGGAAAACTCCACAGAGTTTAATTTCAAGCAATTCATTGAGAAATTTTACCACCTAGTGGTAAGCATGCTCAGTGGTAGACAAGAACCAAGGATAAATGAGGAGATCCAAATAATTTCACAGCTCTCAGACCTCGCCAAGACTAGAGACTGGTATTTGTATCAGAATCACATGGAAATCGGAATTTATGGATGTGAGCTGGCTCCTTATAAGCTTCCCAAATATGTACATGTTAGGATATTTTCCTTGGAATACATCAGGAAAATGATCAATTCAGATGAAATAAATTGTGTAACTTTGAAGAAGAAACAACAACTAAGGATTAAAGGGCAGATAGGATCCTTTATATGCAACAATCGAGCTGTCGGGGAAGAGGCAAACAAGCTACTAAAGGAAATGAAGTTTGGCAGAAGTTTCCCTTGGCACTATGATCCTTGTGGGATTATTGCAAAAATGAGATTGAGGAATAAAAGTTCCCCATATGCTCATGTGACCAAACCAGAGATCAAGAAATTTATGAAACAAACAGAGTGGGAGGTGAACACTTTGGAAGACGCTGAACAGAAATATCCTCCAACCATTTTTTCATAGACCACTACTCCACAGATACCAAAGGAGAAAAGACCCAGAAAGGATGCCTCCCCTTCAATTACTGAAGTCTCAGTAGAGGATTTCTAGGTTTATAAGAAAAGACCCAAGAACAGTCATACAACTGACAGGTCGGGAGAAGAAGAGACCCAATATACCATAGTAGTCAAGGGAGAACACTCACCATTGTTCTTAGGTAATCAACAGATGATGTCCACTTCTTCTTCAAAAAACCAAACGGATACCACTTTGACCACCCAACCATCACAAGGGCCTGCAAAACTGAGTATATTTGAAAAATATGATTTAGTCAAGAAGAATAATGAGATGCTTACAAATGAAACCTATGCTCAATTCTGGAAACAAACATCAACAACACAACATAGATTGCTCTCTGCTTTTGATACAGAAAAAGGGAGAATGCACATGGTGTTTCTGTAGGCATAGGTGCCCCATCCAAAGGAAATCACTGATTACAAAAGGTCAACACTTGAGTTTGATGCCAAGAAAGTACATCCAGCTGATCAGATGGATTTGCACAAACAGAATGGAGAAATGGGTTTCTCAACGTTGGCAAACGCTTCCACAACCACTGCAAAATTATAGGTTTCTCTTAACAATGTTCAGACTCAACTAAAGTTGCAGAATTTATATTCGTATACTCTATTTTATGGCTTTTGAATATCTAAGTGTTTGTCTTTTGATGTTATGATAAGGAAAATTCTTAAATGCTTTATTTATTTTAACTGATTATCTAATCTTTTTTGTTATCCATCATTTTAAATATAAAGAATCCAACAGTTGCATTATCCTGCCCTGTGAAAAGACCTTTTAAAATCTATTCTTTGATCTCGAACTTTATAAAATAGACCCCATATCCCAATGGATGCGTAAGAAATATTTTAGCCTTAAAAAAAAAAAAAAAACACAATCTCATTTATTTAACTAGCCTAATATCTGAAAACCTGAAACATAGCTAAATCTTACAAAGAGATCCCTCTTTGAAACTGGCAGGGCTAGATCCCAGTTTTGAAGTGGTTGGATAAAGTTACCTTTGATAAATTTCTTCTACCTCCTGACAACCTTTGGAAATTTATAGAGCGATAACATAGTGGCGGCCGTACCAGGGAACTGAACAAACTTTCTATCCTACTATTTCTTTTCCCTAGACAAAGAAAACTTATTTCTAAATGAATCATAAAATCTAAACGTTTAAAGAGATAATGTTCAGAGGTTGTTAAAGTGTGTATATAATTAGTCTAAAACATTTCTTAAAAAATTAAAATTCTGGCTCATAAAAGAGTTTTCACTAGATCTCATCTAGATCCAGAACCTGCAACAACAATAGAAAATCCCAAAAAATTACTCAGAAAGAAAAACACTGCAGAAGGTTTTGGGAGTCACAGTCCTCTTCATAGGTCCCTTTCTCTCCCAGAGAAGTTGGTTTCCCTTCAGGATCTCGAGTTTGATATATCTTTTGAACAAATTCTTTTTAGAACAAAATTTGACAGCTTTGTAAGTGAAACAGTTTTAGATCAAACCATCCTACAACACAGGACCCCTGAAATACTTTCTCCTAGGGAAAACGTTGATCAATGATTTCTTGAGGAATTTGACAAGTTAGAAGATCTAGTAGCAAATCTTGATCAAGCCTTAGACAAATCCCACTTTCAACATTCAGTCAAACTTTCTGCCTTGAATATTGCAACAACTTCTGCTAAACTTAAACCAGCTCACTCTGTTCCCCCCAACCCTTCATCTTCCACAGCTTTTGTCACTTCCCCTCCAATCACACAGGTTTTTGTCCAACCTCCTCATGGCAGCAAGATATGCTCCATTGGTGTTGGTTGTTCCTTTACATGCCATGCCTTAGGACTATCAAACTAGACTCCCTCAGTTTGATGGTACTAGTCCTCTGAATGCATAGCAACATGCCGATAAGATGAATGATTATTTTTATTTGTAGGAAGTTGACGAGGTAGATGTCCAGATGAAAATTTTTGCACAAAGTCTGACTGGGGATGTTAAAAAATGGTTCAAAGATTTACATCTGGCTTTGGTAGTGGACCTTTCTTCTTTCCAACAAATTTTTCTTGATAGATGGGAGGTAAAGAAAAATCATCTCCAGATCTTGTCAGAATATGAGAATATCAAAAGGAACCAAGGAGAGACAGTGCAGGATTACTGCACTCATTTCAACAATTTGTACAATGTTATTCCAACTAATATCAAACCACCTCAAGGTTTGGAATTAATAAAATTCCCTGATAGATTTGATGTTGACATGTCATATCAACTAAGGGAAAGAAATCCTACTACTCTGGAAGACATGCAGAAAAGTGTTATAAGCGTTGAAGCAAATCTTTTTGTCAAAAGAGCCAAGTAGAGAACATAAAGAAGGGTCACGATTAAAGAAGATCCTTCCACTTCCTCTTCAGATGCCAAACTCGATTCCCTAGCCAAGGCTATGGAGAGAATGATGGAGAGACTTACTATAGCCGATAGAAATCCACCTAGGGAAAACCAAGCTGCTCCTCAGATTCATAATCCAAAATTTAGAAGAAATCCCACCCAGATCAGACAGAGAGATCCTAGAGATCAAAGAGAATAGAGGGGGCTTGATCAACAGATCAGACCACCCCTCCAGGAAAACTACACTGATGAAGGTGAGGATATAATCAAAGAATTAGACGACACTCATATAAAACTCATGGGCGTTCACGACAATGAATCCATTTTTCTTACTCAGGAAGAGAACGAGCTCTTTCTCCTTTCACAAACAGAGGTCAATGAGGAAGTAGAGGAAACATAACAACATGCCTTTGAAAATGTTATAATGGAGGTCCACAGGCAGTATAACCTGAGAAGCAAGAAGTAAAATGACAACCCTCCAAAGAAGGCTATTGAAACAAAGAAGGCTACTGAAACGAAGAGAATAGTCGAAACCAAGAAAACCTTGGAAACTTCTCCCAAGCAGGTCCCTAAGAGGAATAATGTCGAATCTCCTACAAAAAGAAGCCCCAAAATTTTACAAAGATCAAATCAGACTGAGGTTTCGTCAACTAGTCAACCAAGTGTTTCTACCCATAAGACTCTGATGGATAAACCAGAGATGCAGAGCCTAAGCATAGAAAATCTTCCACTATTTTCAGCCTTGAAGGGGAACTAGCTAAACTAAATATTCCTATCCCCCTTTCCGAGTTGATGAGGAAGAATGCTTACAGGTCCTAGGTGATTAAATCTTTAAGAATCGAACCAAAGATAGGTACGAAGGCCTTGAATGTTGGATCAACAAATCACTCGGACACGGTCAATCTTGTTGATGATCAACCTGAGCTCCTCTTTGGCCTTGAAGTTGATGGTCAAACTGATAATGGTGCCATTGCCCCTTTTTACATCAGCTTGAATATCCACGACTTGATATTACACAATGATATGTTGGATTCAGGCGCCTCTCATAACCTGATGCCCAAAGATGTGATGGAAAAGTTGGGACTTGAGGGCACCATACCCTACAAAGATTTGCATTCTTTTGACTCTAGCAAGGTCAAATGTATAGGGTTGATTAAAGATTTATGCATCACCCTAGATCAAATTCCAGCAAAGAGTATGGAGATGGATATTGTGGTTGTAGACATTCCCTCGAAATACAGTATGTTGCTATCAAGATCTTTGGGAGATAAGATTAAAGGTACCTTGCAGCTAGATATGCCTTACGCCACAATCCCAGTATTTGGACAACCGAGGAGACTGTATAGAGAAACCCTGATGAAGTATATGGTCAAAAGTCAGGAAAAGCCACACAATTACCCACTATACTCTGCACACTCTGATCTAGATTCTTTCATTATGTACAATGATGGTGAATTGGAAAAACAAATCGCTCAGCTGGAAGATGATACACCTAATCCGAAAGAAGATAAAGAAATCATTGAGGTAAGAAATATTGAAACTGTGGAAAGTGAGGAACTGCCAGCAGAATTTTGGAGCATGGATTTTGATGGAGCTGTGAGCAAGGAGGGAGTTGGAGCTGGAGTTTGGTTGCATAATCACAAATCAAGGTATTCAGAGAGTCATTCTTACAAACTAAATTTCCAATGCACTAACAACATAGTTGAGTACGAAGCTTTGATGCTCGGCCTGAAACTACTGAAGAAGGCAATGCCCAGGGGACAAAACATACTAGCAGATGGGTTGGATACATTAGAAGCTACATGTAAAATACCTTTTTGTCCCACTCGCAAATACATAGTGGAGGTGAAGTGAAGACCAACCGTTCCATACAACATCAAATACTGACAGGTATTTGGGAATGACGATCAAATTGAAGACTTCCTACAATGTAAGAATGATTTCAAATGTACAAATATAGATTTAGAGAATGATGATGATAGTGTAAATAAATATGTTTTTGAAAATGGTAGTGTAAATAAAGTAGACTCGGATTAATTGAATGAAAATGAGGTAGATTTTGGTATTTTACAGTTGAAAAACAATGTGTTACCTAGAGGTTTAGTTCCGCTAGAAGACTTGTTCGATTTTAACGATGTAGCGAAAAAACCAAAAATTGAAGCTAGTGGTAAAGTGGTCGAAGAGTGTAACATAGGAATAGAATAAAAACCTAAGATGATAAAACTTTCCAAATCCCTACCCCCTGAGCAAAAATGAAAATACATTGAACTGTTTAAGGAATATGTAGATGTGTTTTCTTGGGGTTATGAGGACTTAAAATCTTATGACACAAGTATCATACAACATCAAATCCCAATAAAAGAAGAACACAAACCTTTCAGACAGAAACTTAGGAGAATCAATCCCAAGTTGCTTCCCCTGGTAGAAAAGGAAATAAAAAAAATGTATGATGCCAAAATTATAGTCCCCTTGAGATTTTCCAAATGGGTTTCTAACCTGGTTCCTACCAGGAAGAAAATTGGTGAAATCAGGCTTTGCATTGATTTCATAAATCTGAACAAGGTTTCCCTCAAAGACAATTACCCTTTGCCTAAGATGGACCACATCTTACAAAAGGTAGTTGGGGCCAGTAGGATATCCTTACTAGATGATTTCTCAGGTTATAACTAGGTTCTTGTTCATCCAAATGATTTGGAGAAAACAACCTTTACCACACCCTGGGGAACCTTCATGTATGTGAAGATGCCCTTTGGTTTGATGAACATTGGTGCCACTTTCCAAAGAGCACTAGATATTGCTTTTGTGGACGAACTTGGGATATTTATATTCATATATCTAGATGATGTGACTATCTACTCCAAATCTGACGAGGAACACTTGCAACATCTTAGACGTGTGTTTGAGAAGTGATAAAAGTTTGAGATTTCATTGAATCCAAAGAAAAGCCTTTTCGGTTTAGAGGAAGGCAAGTTGTTGGGACACATAATCTCTAAAGATGGAATTAATATAGATCCTAGCAGGATAGAAGCCCTCCAGAAGGTGGAACACCCTAGGAACATCAAAGAGCTACAATCATTCATTGGCAAAATAAATTTCCTTAGAAGATTCATACCCAACTTGGCTGAAATTCTTAGGAACATCACAAATATGTTGAAAAAGACACCAAAATCAGATGGAACATTGAGTCCAAAAAGTCATTTAAGTAGGTGAAACATGCACTCACCCTAGCCCCAGTTTTGATCAGCCCATATTACACCAAAGACTTTTACCTTTTCTCTTTTGCGTTTGAACACACCATCGCAGCAGTACTATTGCATAAAAACATTCAAGGGTACGAACAACCCATAGCGTTTTTCAGCAAATCTTTGAGAGATGTTGCGTTGAACTACAACATAATGGAGAAACAAGATTTTTCCCTGGTAAAGGCTATAAAATATTTCAGAGTCTATATTCTTCATTCTCACACAATTGCATATGTTCCAAGCGCAGTGGTAAAGGATATCCTGACTCAGGATAATCTAGATGGTAGGAGAGGAAAGTGGATTGAGGTTATTCTGGAACATGACATCGAAATAAAACCCACTAAATTGATCAAAGGTCAGGGTTTGGCCAAACTAATAGCTGAATCTAATTTTCATGCTTTAAAAATTAATTTTTTGGCTGCAGTGGATGAGCAGGAAGAGCAGGCGACTCCAAATGTAAAAGAGGTATTCGTAAACTCTCCTTGGTATGAAGACCTCATTTTTGTACTTCATAACTTACAAGCTCCTCCTGGTTTGACTAAGACCTAAGCCGGATTTATTAAACTGAAAGCATTGAAATTTTGTATTTTAGAAGTTAATCTTTATTGGAAAGATCCTGGTGGTATCTTGCTTAATTGCCTATTAAAAGATGAAGCTGACAAGGTTCTGCATAATTTCCATGTAGGAGACTGTGGTGGGAATCTGAGTTGGAATACCACAACTAACAAGATTCTGAGAGCTGGTTTCTACTGGCCTGCATTGTTTGTTTATGTTCATCAGAAAGGTACTTCTTGCCACAAATGCCAGATTTTCGAAGGTAAAAGGAAGCTCATGCCTCTCCCCATGAAACCCATCTCAGTTGAAGATCCTTTCCAACAATGGGGTTTAGAATTTATTGGAGAAATACATCCATCCTCCTCGGGCCAACACAAGTGGATCCTCATAGCCACAGACTACTTCACGAAGTGGATAGAGGTTGTGCCATGCAGGAAAGATATTGACTCTGTTATAATTAAAATTTTGGAAACTAATATCTTGTCTCATTTTGGAAACCCCAGGAAAATTATAGCTGACAATGCAACGGATTTCAGATCCAAAAGACTCATAGAATTTTGCGGCCAATACCACATTACTTTGGGACACTCAACAACTTATTATCCTCAAGGAAATGGGTTGGCTGAGTCCTCAAACAAAAGTCCGGTGAACATCCTTCAGAAAACATTGCAAGAAAATAAGAAATCATGGCATAATAAGTTGGTTTTTGCACTCTGGGATAACAGAATAAGCACCAAAAGATCAATTGGGATGTCTCCATACCAATTGGTGTATGGTACTGAAGTAGTTTTTCCCTTCCTTGGGAGTCCTTATCATGAAACTATTGCAGGAAGCGCAAGTAGAGCCAAATGATGTCCAAAGGAGGATAAATCAAATGATCCACTTAATGCAATCCAGAGAAGAAGTCTATAACAAGACTCAGGTCATCCAGAAAGGTATCAAAAAGATTTATGAAAAGAGAACTAAAGAGGACGATTTTGATATGGGTGATTTGGTGCTGAAGTGGGATTCCAGGAGTGAGGATAAGAGTAAACATGGAAAGTTTGATAGCTTATGGAAAGGCCCCTACATCATTCAGGCATTTAGAGGAAATAATGCATTTTTTCTCAAAGATAGTGATGGAATAGACTTGCCAGGTGGACCTGTGAATGGCAAGATGTTGAAGCATTATTTTCCACCCCAATAGAGATCTCATAAATCCATTTCCATTGTACATACAATTTCTTTACATTCAGGTCGTGTATGGGTGATATTGATTAGATGGTTGAAGCCCACAGAGAAGGCCCTAAGCCACTAACCAGTGCCACCAAATTCTCAGAATAAAAACAAATCAGGTAGTAGTATAAGCAATGGAGAAACTCTTTACAGACATCGGGAAGTAGGTTCTTGGCACCTCGCAAGGAGAGCACCATCCCCAGGTGGAGCCACTGTTATAACCCTATGTTTCATAGGATCAACTGGTGACTGGAAATTTTTACTCTTGATGTAGTTTGGTTGTAAATAATATTTCATTTGTG
>SNQJ01S0064671.1:23160-40684 GCA_010110895.2 Picea sitchensis
GGGGGGGGGGGTCCGATATTGTGGTTTTTCCTGGTGGGCCCCATCCTAATGTGGCACAAATCTGTTACGTCAGAACCCCCTTGGTCTAAAACAGTTACTGCCTACCTCCCCCTCTGACATACCATTGTACCAACCTTGTTATACCACCACCGCCTAATGACATCACAATCCACTACCCCGCCATCTCGTGATGTCACACTCCACTACCCCCTCTTACAAGTCTTATCTCATTACTTCACCGGCATATCTCTCCCCACTTACCCATCACACGTTAGGTCCTGTTTCACCTACCCTCCAATCACCACCTTCCACATCATCCTGGCACACCCGTCACTCTTTCTTTACTCTCCACCTCATACCCAAGTTATCCGTTGGCCAATTAATATAGGCTAACATATATGTTACCTTGATGACCTATCTCCCGCGCCCAACAGATACTCGTCCGCCCAAATTTAATCCCGTTTCCACCATTATCGCACTATTCAAATTTTCCGCATACCATAAGCTCTTTCACCTGCCATTTTCAGCCAGTAACTGAGATAAAGCCAATCACCTGCTAACATTTTTTGTTTCAGTTTGTAGGTACTAGTTGAATTGATGGCGCCAAAACCTAAGAAATCAAAGGTCAAGGAAAATCCATTCCTCCCACCTCCTGTCGATCTCGACCAGATCCTGCTAGCTGACAAAGACTACCTGATCTCAGAGCCCCGATACGAATTCGATTTTGTCGAATTGCATTCATGGTTCAAAGACACCTTCTTGGATCAGAGCGATGAGATTGGAATCTGGGAGTCCAATCTCCCTTTGTATCTCTTTCCCCAAATCCATCATTTTCCCAAGTTCACCCTCAAGTGTTAGGCGCATTACCTCCCCGATCAGAGAGCTATTGTTTCATCATCTAGAGAGAAACTTTTCACTATCACACCCGAGGCCATTGACCAGATGATGCAAATACCCAGAGTCGAATCCCCCTCTCCTATCACCATTGAATTTCTAACTGAAATGTATCATAATTTGTCTTTTCCCCAGAGAGCACAAATTTTCAAGTTTTTCCTCCCACAGAATGCCCAATTCCCCAAGAAAAATCCCCCCTACCATTCTTCCATGTTTTCAAAAAAAGGTAACCAAGTCATTTCATCGTTATGTTGTCTTCTCGGGTATTATTCAGATGAATGGGTGGAGGAGCCCATTCTGGGTTTCTTGTCCATTTTCTCTGCTGAAGGAAAAGCCACCACCCAGTTCGACTACAACAGTTTTCTGGCCGAGAACATGCATGAGCAAATTTTCAAATTTCCCATAGAGGGCATGTTTTGGTATTCTTCAATACTATCTTACATGTTCATGTTCTTTCAATTAGATAAGTTCTTATTCCCCATGTAGAAAATGGACCAGGACGACAAACCACAGTCTGTCACCTCTTGGACTTCATTACTGAGGAAAAACTCCACAGAGTTTAATTTAAATCAATTCATTGAGTAGTTTTACCACCCAATGGTAAGCAAGCTCAATGGTAGACAAGAAATAAGGATAAATGAGGAGATCCAAAGAATTTTACACCTCTCGGACCTCACCAAGACTGGAGACTGGTATCTATATCAGAATCACACAGAAATTAGAATTTATGGATGTGAGTTGGCTCCTTATAAGCTTCCCAGATATGTACCTGTTAGGATATTCGCCTTGAAATACATCAGGCAAATGATCAATTCAGATGACATACATTTTGTAAATTTGAATAAGAAACAACAACCGAGGATTAAAGGGAAGATAGGATCCTGTATATGCAATAGTTGAGCTGCCAGGGAAGAGGCAAACAAGATACTAAAGGAAATGAAGTTTGGTAGCAATTTCCCTTGGCACTATGATCCTTGTGGGATTATTGCAGAAATGAGATTGAGGAATAAAAGTTCCCCATATTCTCATGTTCCCAAACCAGAGATCGAGAAATTTACGAACCAAACAGAGTGGGAGGTGAACACTCTGGAAGATGCTGAACAAAAATCTCCTCCAACCATTCTTTCACAGACCACTACTCCACAGATACCAAACGACAAAATACCCAGAAAAGATGCCTCCCCTTCAATTACTGAAGTCTCGAGAAAGGATTTCTAGTTTTACAAGAAAAGACCTAAGACCGGTCATACAACTGACAGGTCGAGAGAGGAAGAGACCCAGTCTACCACAATAGTCGAGGGAGAACACTCACCATTGTTCTTAGGTAATCAGTAGGTGATGTCCACTTCTTCAAAAAAAAACAGAATTATACCACTTTGACCACCCAACCATCACAAGGGCCTGCAAAACTGAGTATCTTTGAGAAATATGATTTAATCAAGAAGAAGAATGAGATGCTCACAAATGACACCTATGCTCAATTATGTAAACAAACATTAACAACACAACATAGATTGCTCTCTTCTTTTGATACAGAAAAAGGGAGAATGCACATGGCATTTCTGCAGGCACAGGTACCCCATCCAAAGGAAATCACTGATTACAAAAGGTCAACACTTGAGTTTGATGCCAAGAAAGTACATCCAACTGATCAGATGGATTTTCATAGAAAGACTGGAGAAATGGTTTTCTCAACGTTGGCAAATGCTTCCACAACCGCTGCAAAATTACAGGTTTCTCTGAACAATGTTTAGACTCAACTAAAGTTGCAGAATTTATATTCGTATACTCTATTTTCTGGATTTTAAAGATCTAAGTGTTTGTCTTCTGATGTTATGATAAGGAAAATTATTAAATACTTTCTTTATTTTAATTGATTATCTCATCTTTTCTGCTATCCATCATTTTAAATCTAAAGAATCCAACAATTGCATTATCCTTCCCTGTGAAAAGACCTTTTAAAATATGTTCTTTGATATCAAACTTTATAAAAAAAACCCCATAGCCCAATGGATGCGTAAGCAATATTTCCGACTTTTTAAAAAACAAACAACACAATCTCATTTATTTAACTAGCCTAATATCTGAAAACCTGAAACATAGCTAAATCTTACATAGAGATCCCTCTCTGAAACTGGCAAGGCTAGATCCCATTTTCGAAGTGGTTGGATAAAGTTACCTCTGATAAATTTCTTCTACCTCCTGACAACCTCTGGAAATTTACAAAGCGATAACAGGACACACCGACTACACTGAGAGGGGGGGTGAATAGTGTAGGGTTCTTTTCCCAAAACTTCCCTCTTACACAAAACTCATTATGTAGCACTCACCATTAACTTATTACTTATTGCTGTCATTTATAACTAGTTAAATGTGAACATACATTAGAAACATATATCAACAACATATCATCAATAAATCATCACCACAAGGAACACAAGATGTATGTACAATTTTATTTTTATTACAGACTACAATCCTTGGGTTATCAACAACAACTGAATAGAGTACAACTCTCCAAGAGCACCAGCTCTATAATGCAAGACTCAACTTACACCCTCAACACGAATTGAGATGAGGCAACAATCCTCGACATATATCAATCTGTCAACAGGTACACGACCTGTCGGTAGTGTAGCACGCATATGTACGCGCCCTACCAGTAGTACAACTTGTGTATGTATGCAGCCAGTCTATACTACAGCCTGCGTATCACTTCTGATCAATTAGGGTTTTCTTTTCATCAAACACTCAGATCCTCTGTAACCTTCGATCATATTCTCTTATGTCTCTCACTGTCCAATCTGACCCATAACCAGTCACAACACATCCAATCTCTCCAACAACTTACTCATGCTCCTCAACAATACAATATGAATGCTACTCAATCATGTATAAGAAATAAGCATACTATAGAAATCATATCGGTATTGAATCATAAGAGTGTTTCTCACTCCATCAACCAACACAAACCACATCAAAATAGCCATACCAAGAATTCCTTAAGCATTCACTACACAACAAGAAAGAGTATCCATCAAGACAACATTGTAACCATACCAGAGTTTCTATGGTAGATATGACCCCATAGAATGCATATCTAGAACCTACTTCAGTATTCAAGAGCTTGGCACCAACTCACACACAAGTCTTTATGAATTCATCCACTATACGTGCCTTGTCCTCATTCAACCTGCATATGTACGTGCCCTGGTTCACTATAGCCCATGTATACATCAGAAACTAGGGTTTCTGAATTTTTGAAACTTTTTTCGTCATGATCTCAGATTTACCGAAACCTTGATGCGTCCATGAGATCCTCCATACACTCTCTCTCTTAGAATAGATCTTCAATACATGCTCAAGAGATGCACAATAGATACATTTCACAAGATACCCTTGCCTCTTATTTATACTCTCCAAGTAGCTTCCTTAGAAACATCTTCTAGGTCACTTAACCCACTTCTAGGTCACTTAACCCATTTCTAGGTCACTTAACCTATTTTCCTCATTTTTAGGGTTAACCACTTTCCATAAATAGAAATTTCTTCATTTATTCATCATTTAAATATTCCTCCTTCACTTTGTCACCTCACTTTACCATTTAAATAATGATTTCTTCTTTTCAAGCACTTTGACTTCTTTGACCTCTTGGGGCTTCAAGCCAACATATGAGGGTCCTTCATCTTCGTAGGGCCATAACTCTCAAACTATGAGGAGTTATGTGACATTCCACATACCACCGAAAATGGCATGACGAGCACTATCCATATAGGATAGTTTCACCAACAACTTGACTGATCTTCGTCTCATTATTCCACATATAAGCATGGTTTCTCCAACCATACTTCTAGGATAACTCAACCGTAAAGCGTCTTCCCGTGAGGGATTTCACCATAATGGGACCACTTTGGATTTCATCCATTTGTACACCTTATCAACCATGATAAGGAAATGATGATTCATCTTTACATCCATCCAATAATGTATAATATACCAATTAAACACATCGATCCATCTTCATCCATGCATCATATCAATGACATCATGTGACTATGATTCCACTTGACATCTATCCATTCTCATCAAGGACAATACATATTACATTTGACATCAATCATCAATCAATCAATCATCCTTTGGCATCAATTAATCCCTTGACATCAATTAATTAAACCTTTCGCATCAATGACAACATGATCCAACAATTGGTACGCGTGATGAAGAGAAATGAGTCATATGGTGAATCAACACCCTCAAATAGTGGCTCTCACATCCTTGGAACCTTGGAATATGGATAGATAATCTTGGTTCCAACGGTTTTGGTTAGTATGCCACATACATGGGTTGAGAAGCCCACAGGGTGGGAAGAGAGCTCAAAATATTTGTTCACATAGGATGGAGGATGTTTCCTTTAGAGGCACTTTGAAAGCACCAAAGGATGATACTACACCCCTCTTTCACTTTGATGTGGCCTGTGGAGGCCTATGAAGTCACACTCTAGCCCTTGACATCACATTTGAGGCTAGGGTTTGATGGATGATGTGGTTTCGAGATGATTTAGCATGAGGAGACACCTTGCCTTACTCTCTTGAGCATTGGAGGCATGACACATGGCCTTTGGAGACCCAATGATTTACTCCTTGAGCCTTTTAGTCTCACTTTTTAGCATGATGTCACCTTTCTAGCATATGATGTCCCCCTTCTAGGTTTTTATTTTATGTATTTTGTGTTTTTGGCATATTGTAGAGGAAAATGAAGGGGTTGACCCTCTTCTGATTTGTTGTTGACAAACTTATGTGGAAAAATCATTAAGGTGGCCTCATATAAATAAGCCACCTTCTCATTTCATTTTATGATCATTATTACTCACCATTTGTGAGAACAAGTCTGTAATTTTCTCCCACTTGGGGATATCTAGCTCTTCTACCTTATGTGCCTTGCTTGGAGGATCAAGTTGTGAATGGTTTGCTAAATTTTGAATAGGAATTTCTGAAATTAGGTTTTTGTCTCATGGTATCTTGGCTCAAGTAAGTTACTTTTTTGTAATTTATTTTTATGTTGTTATGTTTCATGGTGAATTTTGCTACTTTATGCTAGATGTTTTTCTTGGTAAAACCCTAAGAGAGGAGCATAAGTGCTTCCTCCTTTCACAAGGTTATTCTTGTTAAAAAATGATGAATCTTTCTTGCTAGGATTTTATCCCTAGACACTTGATTTTGATTTAGTTTAAGCATTAAGAAGGGAGAAATTATTGCTAGAGCCCAAATGTGTTTGTACTCTAGCAATCCTTCTCTTTAAGGTTTAAAACCTAAGGCCCTAATGTGTTAGCACCTTAGAGTTTAAACCCTACCTCTTAATCTATACTAGTTTAATCTTCAATTATTGTTGCATTTGTTGTTATAAAGACTCCATATCCCTTAAAGGAACTGATATCTAATCCCTCTCATGGTGAATTGATAAAAAAACACTTTCTTTCAACTCTCTTAATATTCCTACTAAATTTAATAACACTAACTTGAGCTAACTTGATAGTAAACTTCTTGTTATTGCAAACGTTTGCTACATCCATCTAATAACACTCTTGCAAATGTGGTTTAACACACTAAAAAATTTCATTGAACAATTAGATATTAATCTAGTGGATATATGCTAAGTTTTCATTGTCAATTGTTTCATTTCTGATCAATAACTGTTGTTTTTGTTATAAAATATCTTACTATGGTTGTATTATTGTTCATTGATGCAAATTCATAACAGCCATAGCAAATTTCATTGTATAGTGTCTTAGATAGGTATTTATTGCATGTTTGAGCTTGGAAATAGTCATATATATGATATAAAGTGTTCTTGTTTCGGGAAGGTACTCAAACAACTTCATAGCTCTTCCATTTACCTTGACCTATACTAACCTTTAGGTGATAAAGAGAGGAGGCAGTAGGATTTTCCACTATACTTGCTACTTTTATCTCTTGAGGTCACCATGGAAGCTTCCCTTGTGGTGGACCTCTTCCATCACTAAAACAAGAGAAGTTCCGACTAAGGTGACAATGGTGAGTTATTCCATTGTTATGTAATATTTGAGGACTTGTGGTGGGGATTTGCACAAGTACAAATTCTACGATAACATTTTGGCGCCATTGCAGGGGAGGATTAAGTCATTCTCCTCAACGACACATATTTGGTAAAATATCTCATGAAGCCCTTATCTCTCAAGTTTACCTAGTGACTCCACTGAGGGTAGCTCCCTCACCTTCCTTTTGGTGACTCCACTAATATATTTCTAGATGTCATCCTACTCTCAACATTGTTATATTGCATATTCTCAATTGATGGAATCATGGCACCTTGGGAGAAAATGTATCCTTTTATTGATTTTGAACTTTTTTGGGGATGCCCACATGATTTTGACATAACATGGTTGGAGAATTCTTCAAGATTCAAAGGCTTTCCTATTAATGACAATGTATAGTTCTTGAATTACATACATGAGATAAGATCAAGAGATGAGGATGTACTAGTAAAATTGTTTATACTTTCCTTGCCATTGTTTATGCAAGAATGAATCAAGATTTGTTGCAAACCAAAAGGTATATCCTCTTTCACAGATATCATGAGTAGGTTTATTGAGTTTTTGAAACTATAATGCTCGATATATGAAGAAACTCTTCAAGAGATCATCATATCCTCTATAATTGCACCATGACCAAGAGGAAGAATCTATTGAAAGTGGATATTTTATTAATGAAGAACTTCCATATCTTGAGCATGCCTTGAATAAGATCCTTGAAGATCACACATCTCTAAGGAAAGAACCTGAGGAAAAATTTCATGAAGAGAGTTACCAGCCATTTGAAGAGAAGCAATAATTACCCCATGATTCCACCGAAGACATTAAAGACTTAATTGAAGAACGATATACTACAGAAGTTAATCATGAGGAATATTTCCAAGAAGAACATGAGTTTCCTGGTGAATCTATTGAAGAATAATACTTTGATGAAACACACCTTCTTGAAGACCTAATCTACAAAGAGGCTCCTCATGAAGAAAACGTGTCAGTATGTGCTCTGCCGCTTGATGAAGTCATCCAAGACTACATTCCTCCTGCACAAGAAGAAAAGAACATGGTAGGTAATGCTCCCTCCCAATTTTTCGATGATGCATGGGAAAGTGAAGATATTCTAGAGGAACCCTTGGATGCACTAGACCCTTCATTTTATAACGAAAATGAGGATGTGGTTAACAATATTGATGAGATTATACATGTTGGGAGATGTAAATGGGATGTGATTTGTCCCTAGGAAGATACCATTTACGACGTTGAAGGTCATTTTTAATTGTTTCATTTACAACAACCATATGTGATTGCTAAAGACTTAGGTGTGTGGCAACACAAAGATGACATGGTTACAGATTCATTTGAACCACCCAAACATGAATTATCGCAGTGTTCTCATGATTATTTCCGATTCTATCCTGGGGGGTTCAATACATATTATTTTGATCACTTGGATTTATTCTATGAAGAAAATTTTGAACCAGCGTGGTTCTCTAATTTTATTGAGGGTAAGGACATGATTTTCCTAGAGTAGGATTTTTGTGATGAGAGTTTAAAACCTTATCTTATTTTACCTTACTATTCCATTATAGATATGGTTGGGATTCTTCCTTATTATGGTCATGTTCCTTTTGGGAAAATTCATTTTCAACATATGGTTTGTTGCGAGGGTTTTTAGTTTCACATACGAGACCAACAAACTTTGGGTTGGAAGAATGTTTTTTTCTCTAGGCCTGGTTTTACCTCTTTCCTTGTTCTCTTTTCTTCCATGGCCATCCTTAGAGTTTTCCTTAGGTTCCTTCTCATCCCTTCTTGATCTGTGAGTGTTGGCTTGATAGTTGAGGATGGGGATTATTTTTTATCTGATTCTTTTGGCCTTGTCCTAGGATGGATAGGGCAAGGTTGTGGTGATACCTCCTTGAATGATTTTGTCCCTCCCTCACACCGCCATTAGTTATATTTTATGATTAATTATGATATGATGCTTTCTCTAACTCATGTTATTTTTTTGCTTGACTTATCCTTGTTTTGGTTAATGATGAAGCACAGGGGTAAATATTCTAATACAATGCTTGGATGGTTTCACTAGTTATATGATTATACCTAGCATTTCTACTAACATATATTAGAGTATGTAGGGTAGGAATTTGAATCTTTCATTGAATTTATATATATGTTGCATCATGCATATCATGCTAGTGTAGTTTCATCTTCTTGCAATACATCATTATTTATCATTTGCATATAATGAATAGATGTTAGAAAACTGCATTTTGCACTTGAGTATTTTTCTTTAGCATTTTTAAAGCTGAGGAAAATTTTTCTTTTCAGTATGGTTTTGGATTATCACTGACAACTGGTAGATAACATCCACTAGAAGATGCTTCTAAAGTGATTTAAGTGGGTGCCATATTGTAGGTCTTGGAAAACTAGAGACGTTGAGGTTATCATGTGCTCTACAATGAGCACATGTCCCCATGTTGGATCTATATCTTACCCCCCCATTCCTAGGGGTAACTGGAGGAGGTCATGTCTCAAGGATTTCAATGGAGAACATGATCTACACCATGATGATGATGACCAACATGTCCATAGATGGCATCCCAACATCCCCCTTGATTTCCCTTCTAGTTTAACCAAGGATCATCATATTCAAGCAATCCAGAGTATGGGGCATGGTAAGCCAGCATCACCATGAGGTATGGTTAGTCCTCTTGTCATGCAATGTGTTGTGTTTAATTTATTGGGCATGTAGACTATCATCATTGGTTGAATTTGGATAGTATATCACTTTCTTGAGAAATTTTCATGGTTGCCTTGTTTCACCTTGGTGGTCAACTTCTATGCTCTAGTCTCATGTTGTCACTGCCCAATAAAAAGAGGTAATACTGGGAGGGCCTCCCAAGGGTAACGTTCTTCTCCCAGCCATACTTAGAATTTTCCATCATAAATCCTTTCACACATCCCAAACTTCAACTATGGTCCATTCTCTCATGAGAATAAGGGGTTGAAGACCCAGAGGATGATGTAGTTTCTCTATGTATATGTTATTTCTAAATTATAAATGCCACCATAAAATCCTCAAGCAAACTTGAGCTCTACCCTCTCTAATGGTAATCACCCATGTCCGGATGCGAATGAATGCACCAATTATAAAGGACTACTGCCTAGAAAAAAGTAAAGGAACAAAGCTTAAAACATTATAAAGGGGACTTGCAAATGATGACTAGGTATCAAAAGGGAAATAAGGGGTTTAGAATGAAAAAAGTACCGAGGAAAGAGTATCTCAAGAAAACAAGCACCACCTCTACAAAGGTGCTCATAAAAATGGATACCATAATCCATGAAGTAAGCCAAATACCATATCACATTCACACTTTCTCTTGATGGGTTTTTACTTTCCCTTGTCACTCATGGGACCTATCCCTCTACCTAGGTTATTTTTTTCTTGTCTAGGTGGCACACCTAATAGGGTTGGATGAAGGCCCTTCCATACTTAAAATTGGTAACCCTCACAATGTCTTGGGCTTGGGTGATACTTTAAGGGAGTGTTGGGGTGAATTTATTACATGGCTTGTATCTTGGACATCAACCTATTTTGCATGATTGAAGGACTAACGTGTATTATCAACATTGGTTTTATTTGTCTTATATTCTTCTTTGTTTTGAATGGTCCTGACATGGTTCTTTGAAGGGCATTTTGGTTTATTACCAAGACGTTTTGACTTATTGCAAGACTTTGGAAAGTGTGATGGAGAGTAGTGAGTCATCTGGTGACCCAACACCCTCAGATAGTGGCTCTCACATCCTTGGAACCTTGTAAAATGGATAGATAAGCTTGATTTGAGTAGTTTTGGTCAATATTCCACATACATGGGCTGAGAACCCCATAGGTTGGGTAGATCACCCATAATATTTTTGCATAGAGGATGGAGGATGTTGCCTTTGGAGACACTTCAAAAGCACCCGAGGATGAGACTACACCCCTCTTGCACTTGGAAGTGGCCTTTAGAGGCATATGGCATCACACTCTATCCCTTGACGTCACATTGGAGGATAGGGTTTGAAGGATGATGTGGTTCCAAAATGATTTAGCATGAGGAGACACCTTGCCTCAGACTCTTGAGCATTGGAGGCATAACACATGGCCTTCGGAGGCCCAACAATTTACTCCTTGATCCTTGACATCTCACTTTTGAGCATGAAATCACATTTCTAGCATATGATGTCACCCTTCTAGGGTTTTATTTTATGTATTTTGTATTTTTGGCATAATGTAGAGGCAAATGAAGGGGTCGACCCTCTTCTAATTTTTTGTTGACAAACTTTTGTGGAATCTTTTTTTAAGGTGGCCTCATATAAATAAGCCACCTTCTCATTTCATTTTATGATCATCATTACTCACCATTTGTGAGAACAAGTCTGAAATTTGTGCCCTCTTGGGGCTATATATCTCTTCTAACTTATGCACCTTTCTTGGAGGATCAAGTTGTGAATGGTTTGCTGATTTTTGAAGAGGAATTTCTACAATTAGGGTTTTTTCTCATGGCATCTTGGCTCAAGCAAGTTAATTTTCTACAATTTATATTTATGTGGTTGTGTTTCATGGTGAATTTTTCTACTTTATTCTAGACATCTTGCTTGGTAAAACCGTAAGAGAGGAGCATAAGTGCTTCCTCCTCTCACAAGGTTATTCTTGTTTAAAATTGGTGAAGATTTCTTACTAGGGTTAGCATCCTAAATCCCTAAAGTGATAGCACTTTAGAATTTTATCCCTAAACACTTGATTTTGATTTAGTTGAAGCATTAAGAAGGGATAAAATATTTATATATCCCAAATGTGTTTGCACTCTATCAATCCTTCTCTTTAAGGTTTAAACCCTAAGGCCCTAATGTGATATCACCTTAGAGTTTAAACCCTACCTCTTAACCTCTATTAGTTTAATCTTCAAGTATTGTTGCATTTGTTGTTATAAAGACTCTGTATCCCTTAAAGGAACTAATCTCTAAGCTCTCTCATGGTGAATTGATAAAAAAACACTTTCTTTCAACTCTCTTAAGCTTCCTACTGACTTTACTAACACTAACTTGAGCTAACTTTCTACTAAACTTGTTGTTGTTGCAAAATTTTTCTACAACCATCTGATATCACTCTTATTTGTTGCAAACGCTCTTGTAAAGTTTGTTTAACACACTCAGAAATTGCATTGAATAATTGGATATTAATCTAGTGGATATATGCTAAGTTTTCCTTGTCAATTGTTTCATTTATGATCAATAATTGTTGTTTTTGTTATAAAATATCTTACTATTGTTGTATTATTGTTCATTACTGCAAATTCATAACATCCATAACAACTTTGATTGTCTAGTGTCTTAGAGAGGTATTTATTGCATGTTTGAACTTGGAAATGGTCATATATATGATATAAAGTGTTGTTTTTCTGGACATGTACTAAAACAACTTCATACCTCTTCCATTTACCTCGACCTATACCAATCTTTAGGTGATCAAGGGAGGGGGAGGTACACTTGGATACTATACTTGCTAATTTGATCCCTTGAGGTCACCAGGGAAGCCTCCCTTGTGGTGGACCTCTTCCATCACTAAAACAAGGGAAGTTCTTGTTATGGTGACAATGGTGGGTTATTCCATTGTTATGCAAGATTTGAGGACTTGTGGTGGGGATTTTCACAAGTACAAATCCTGTAATAACATGATCAAAATAATTATTAAGGGTGTGGGAATCCCTAGATCTATGGCATATATATGAGAGATATTTAAATTTATAATAAAATTGAATATGCACATTTGGACACATAAAAAATGTCTCCCAATAATTAAAACCATAAAATATATGTTTCATTCTCTTCCCCAATTGGTTGCATGATTTGTGGTGGTCAATTTCCTCACCCATGACATGATAAATATGCAACACATGGATATACAAAAAAAATTCACCAATAGCTTGAATCTTCTCCAACTTGTAGCTTCTATACCTGTCACATAAGATCTTGAATTAATATCCTATCATAACTTGTCCACAAGTAATTCATTATTCATAAATAAATACAAAATGCACATTTATTCTAATATTAATCAAATTTTTAATTGAAATATTAATTAAATGCAATGGAAAATACTTTACGCCAAAATTATGGTTTTAATCATCAAGAAGGATAAATATGGAGCTATGGGTAAGTAAAAATATATGTAAAGAATGATGAAAATATGACAATTCTCAGACCCTTCATGCCTCTACCCATTTCGTAAAATAGTCTGTAGTAGTGAGAATCCAACTACACCCATTGATGGAGCTATGATGGAATTGGACAATGAAACTAAGCCCCCACTATTAAAAAGGGGCTTGCACTATGATTGGATTAATAGGTAAATATGGAAACTTCTACTTTCCCTCAAATATTTGATGATAATCACAAGAATGCACAAAATTATGCATATTAGAAACTAAAGTGAGCCAATAATACCTTTCTCGCATGATCTTGTGTGCAATGGTCCTAGATGAAAAGTTTCCACCACAAAAACCTACATGTAATTCTTGCAAAAGATCTTTGGACTCAATTGAATCAACACATTGAAGGATAATACCGTTAGGATTCCTCCATCAAAGTCCACCTTGCATCAAACTATAATTGGTTGTGTGAAGTTGTAAAGATTCCCTTTGCATCTTATTCAGGTTAGCATAACATGATAAATTCTTCAAATAGTAAATAATATCAAAATACCAATCATGTTGTTCAAATGAAGAAAATAAAGAATTTGTATCATCATTAGATTACACATTCTCCATTATATCCAAATTTCTCTCAACCACCAATTTTTCCAAACCTTGACCATGGATCAAATTAGTTGGTTTGATCTCCATATCATATTCCTAAATCTTAATGATCCACCTACTTCGAGTCCAACTACATTCCTTATGTAATAATATATCTTTGACCATGGGGTGAGAAACATAGTCTACCACCTTATCATTCCATAAATAATCACATAAATGCTTCATGGTTGTTGGTGCACTGGTATAAGACCCTAGGTTCAATTTATCTTAACCAACATAACCCTTTAGATATCGACCCCTTTTGGCATCACTTGCATGCAAGTGAAGTCTCACCTGAGGCATCTATTGGGGCTGCAGGAACTGAGTTTCTATAGTAGTGAGGGAACGGGAGGTGATTATCTTATTCATTCTTACTCAATTGTTCTATGCACATTATTTTGTATTTGTTCTTCCTTAGTTACTTAGTGAATTTAGTATTACCATTATACTGCAAATTTCACCAAAACCAATTTACTGTAACATTCATAACTATTAAGCAGTTACCATGTAAGAAACAGGTCTATTCTAACATGCATAAAGAGAAAATTAATAATCAATCACATAAAATATGAGCAAACACAATAGTTAATGTGGTTCACCCAACTTTGGGCTATGTCCACAACGACTGGCTTCTTTATTATGATTTCTTCAATAGTCTCAAGCTTGCGTACTGCGCTTACAATAGAAATATCCTACTATCTCTTCCTTCATCTTGCCTAGTCATTCTATAGTGTCAACCTCTTTATCTCTCTCTGTAGCTTCTCCCTAACACTCATAAATATAATATTTTCTTCTCATCCTATTCTCTCAATCTCCTTACAAACATAAAATCTTTATCGACTTGATAGTACCTCTAGCAAGAGAACAAAAACCCTATCTTTGCAACCCATTACATATTTATACATAAATTCTAGGGCTTAAAACCCTACTTTTCTCATCCCAAAACCCTAATATAACTTATGACAACTCGTGTTGACTTGTTGTTCTTAATTTTCCACTTGCATGCTACTTTTTCCTTCTCGATAATTGGGCTTCTTGATTTTGTTTGCCTTTCTGCTTTTGGCATGCCAAACTGTTATCCTTCCTTTTCGCCCACTCTCTTATCTTGCTTTGTTCTTCTTACTGTGCACTATACCCCTGAATGTGCCTTAGTTGCGTACCCTCGAACCTACCTTGTCTTCCTTCTTCTTCTGCTTCGCACATCTTCCATACTTAGGATTTTCATGAATATTGTTTCCACAATGCCTATACAACAATCCCCCAACACTCACTCGTGGCTCATCCTAAGCCACTTAGACCTATTGTATCGTACTTTTCCATACCGCCATCAAATTTTGGATGGTCTCCTTGGTTGTCTGTACCTCTTTGGTGACTTTTGATTCCTTAGTCAAAATTTCCTCCTCGGTTTGCATTGTCAAAGCTACAAGCTTCTCCTCAGTCTCCTGCGTTGTTTGCTTCATGGTGCACTGCATAGTGGCCAACTCCCCAATTACACAGAGTTCTTCATCCTGCATGGGTTCCAATTTCTGCATAATTCTCTTCTATTATGCTTTCAGCTGTTCTACTTCAACATACAATTGTCTATTAGCCAGAATTACTGTTATCCATTTTGCAAGTGGTAAAGTATTAATTCTCTCATTTTCTTGGTGGGACTTCTCTTGTGCACTCTTTATTTTATCCTCCATCGCCTACAGCTCTGGATTCATTATGATTTGGGGCCAAATATGTGTGCTCTTATCGCACATCCTTGTGCATTCCTGTTCTAGGATTTTAATTTTTGCAAGTGATGTCTACATTGTCCTTTCCCTTTGTTCCCTTTCTTGTGGTGGTGTCCCTGGTACTGTACGTGATTCCAAGTCTTCAATCTTGTTGCAAAACCCTTTTATGACTTAGCCAATATTTGACACATGTTCCTCCATTATGGATTCTAGTATCATTGGTAATTCTGGGATTTCTTTATACAATTTTTGGATGTTTTTTTGTATGCATTGCACCATTTCCTCATATTCTTCCTTCTCCTTCATTGTTTTCTTGGCCTTTTTTTCGGCCTCACTCTTCTCCTTCAGTATGCTTTGAATTTTTTTCTCCACTGCGCTCTTTTCCTAGAGATTTGTTGTGTATTCCTTCTACAATTATGTCTTTTCTGCTACAACTTTTATCCACTCACTAGAAGCGGAGTTTGCGTGGAGTTGTAATTCCTGTGTGATACTCGTTTGCAATCCTTATAACATTATCGTGGGTGTTGGATTACTGAGAAGGGGGGTGAATCAATAATAGAGAAATTTAATCCATTTTCACCATAAAATAAAAATGTTATATCAATGTAGCATTATCATCCAATAGTTGCAGAGTAAATAAACAATGAACAAATGAGCAATCACACACATACATAGTACACCAGTGTTTTACATTGAAACCCAAAGCAGGAGAAAACCATAGAATGATTTTTATTATATGTCTTTAAGAATTACATTCATTGGAAGCACCAAATTCCTTTGTTTTCCAACTGCAACTGGAAGGAGGATCCAACCCCCTATTTTCTTAGGCTACAACCTGAAGGAAGATCTAACTCCCCAATTCTCTGGCTAAAACCGAAAGTAGGATATAACCCCCTAGTTTCTCAGGCTACAACCTAAGGGAAGGTCCAACTCCCCAGTTCTCTGGCTACAACCAGAAGAAGAATACAACCCCCTATGTTCTCCAGCTACAACCGGAAGGTGGCTACAACCACCTGCCCTTGCCCTGTCCAACCGCCCTGACGTAGAAGTATAATGATGGAACCAATCCCACAATATCACTGTGATATATACTGTTGTAAACCTGTACCAATCAAATTGTAATCAACCTATAACAACCTGTACCAATAACCTATGCCAACATGTACCATACATCAACCAGTACCTCAACTTGTACCATAAAAAAATGCATCAACCATGCACCAAACATGTACAAATAACCTATCATAATAACCTATCCAAACAACCTGTAATCAACATGTACCATAAACAAGTGCATCAACCATCGACCAACCTGTACCTCAACCTTTTTCTTCTTGTAGCGTTCTACTGCCGCGGTTTTTCTGCCGCACTTTTCCTACTATGATTTTCCTTTCGTACTTTTTGTACCGCGGATTTTCTACTGCACTTTTCCTGCCGTGATTTTCTTGCTGCACTTTTTCTACTACAATTTTCTTGCCACACTTTTTTTGTCACAGTTTTCCTACCACGATTTTTCTGCCACACTTTTTTTTCCATAGTTTTCTTGTCATAATTTTTTTGTCGTGATTTTTCTGCCGCACTTTTTCTGCCACACTTTCCTCTATCAATAATACCTACCCAAATAAGCTTTCACAAAATATATATTCAATGATATTCAATTATGTTTTTAATGAAAGACCCTTGCCTCTTATTTGTACTTTTATGTATCTTCCTCAAGGGGTTACCTACTAACCATCTTAACCCACTTTCTTTATTTTAGTGTTAACCCACTTATAACCACTTGTCCACTTAACTTAACCACTTTCCATAATTAGTACGTTATCCATCAACTTTATTATTTAAATAATTTATTTTTGCATCCTCTTTGAATTATAGTACACTCATCACTTCACTTTATTATTTAAATAATTTCTTCTTTGCAAACACTTTGACTACTTTGACCTTTTGGGGCTTCTAGATGACTCAGGAGGGTTCTCCAACTTCACATGGCCATAACTCTCTAACCGTGAGGA
>SNQJ01S0064671.1:40694-50894 GCA_010110895.2 Picea sitchensis
ATGCCTACCACTTGTTCTTTTGTGCCCACATATTCAACTCCGATGTTTTTCTTTGTAACCTATTCTTGTAGAAAGTGATACCTGATTGGAATGTGCTCCATCTTGGAGTGCATCACCAGGTTCTTTGAGATACTGATGGCACTTTTATTATCACAATAGATTGGAATGGGCTCATCATACTCAACCTGTATATCTATCAGAGTTTGTTTCATCCATAGAACTTGTGTACAACATGTTGTTGTTGCAATATATTTTGCTTCGGCTATAGATAAGGATATTGATGATTGTTTCTTTCTTAGCCATGATACTAAACACTCACCCAAGTAGAAAACTACTCCATTGGTGTTTCGTCGGTCATCAATGCAACCTACCCAATCTGCATCTGTGTAGGCAATAAGTGATAGATCCTTTCCTTTTGGATACCATAATCCAATCTCTTTTGTTCCTTTGAGATATCTGAAAATCCTCTTCACTACTAAGACATGTGATTCCTTTGGTGCTGCTTGAAATCATGACACCTATCCAACTATCTGCATTACTTCTGGTCTGGATGTTGTCACATATAGTAAGCTACCAATCATTGACCTGTATTACTCTGGTCTGTATACTTTGAATCATCATATTTTCTGAACTTGCAACTAGTTTACATAGGAGTGGTAATTGGTTTGCAATCTTCCATTCTGAACCTCGTTAGCCTTTCTTTGATATGCTTAGTTTGAGAAATAAAAATTCCTTGGTTTCTTTGATGTATCTAAAGACTCGGAAAGAAGGACAATTCTCCGAGTAAAGACATTCCAAATTCATTATGAATATCCTTTGCAAATTTCTGGCTTAACATGTCATCATTGCTTCCAAAAATAATATCCTCAACATAAACTTCAATTAATAAAATAATATCTTGAGTTACCTTGATGTAGAGGTTGTTGTCTGCACTTCCTTTTATGAACCCTGCCTATTGTAGATATTTATCCAGTCTAGGATCCTATTTTAGACCATACAAGGCCTTCTTCAATTTGCACACATAATCTGCGTTCTTTGAAAACTGAAATCCTTATGGTTGTTCGATGTAGACTTCTTCTTCATCTTCAGTTTCTTCTTCGTAAAGTTGTTCAATTGATTCGGTTTCTTCTTCCTTTAATTCTTGTCCACCTATTTCATCAATTGTTACATTGATGCTTTCCACAACTTTTTTCAACCTCATATTGTAACACCTGTATGCTTTCCTTGTACTTGAGTAATCGATAAGTACTCCTTTGTCCACACAAGATCCAACCTTTCCCATTCTTCCATATTCTCTTTTGATGTAGCATTTGCTTTCAAATAATCTGAAGTGCTTCACATTTACTGGTCTTCCTTTCCATATCTCGTAGGGATTTTTTTCATTGTTGTTTCTGAGCATTACTCTATTTTGAATGTGAATTGTTTCATGCACTGCATGTGTCCAAAAATTATCTATCAATTTTCAATCCATTAGCATTTTTCGATCCATTTCCTGTGTAATTATCATCCATTATGATAATGTTCCTTTGTATCTGAACCACTCTCTGAACCAATCTATGAATCCATGCTCCCGTCCACTGTCATATATCTGTCCAAACCTGCTAAGTGTTCTTATGAATCCATCTTTTTCTATACTTTCAAAGACTCTACTGCACAACTGTCCATAATGTTGACCCATTTATCATTATACTATCATGAAGTATTCACTACTACAACTGATTGTACTTATGTTAACTGAATACTCTAGATCTATCTATTCAAACTCTGCAAGTTGCTCGAAGGATGGTTCTTTGGTCTGTCACAACTATCGCATAGACTCCTCCTGTCTAATATTCATGTTACCTGGGAATCTCTAAGCCAGATGGCTCAAAACAATTCTTGCTCTGATGCATATTCATCATCATCTTCATTGGTAGATTCATCATCTCTCTGAGCTCTGACTTCTTTATTTGTGTCTGTGGATTCATCTTTCACTACAATGCTTGAAAGTACAATCTCTTGAACATGTTCCTTATTTACATGTCCTTCTTTTCTTTCAGTTGTTTTCCAAACCTTTTTATATCTAACATCTTTCTTTCTCTGTAGAATTTTCTTCATCTCATTTTATTGCCAATCTTGTGATCTCTGAGACATGGTCTTTGTTCACATTTTCTTCATGTTTTCTTATCCATACTTTCTTACATATGATATCCGTGTTCTCTTTCAAGGAAGTATCGATCATGCTTCTAAAATCATTAGCTATGTCTCCATAGTTATGAAATTTGTAACATTCAATGTTACGTGGGGCCACATAGGCATTTCTTGCTTGAACATTTCTTTTATAATCCCTACAATCTGCAACCTTATGTCCAAATTTAGTACAATGAAAACATTGACCATAAAAAAATTTTGCATACCTGGGAGTGAATGATCTTCTTTGTGGCATATTCCTTCTGAATTTTTTCCTTAACTGATCATGATCATGATTGAAGCTTCTTTGTGGCTTGAACATGGAGGGTCTTCTTGAAGATGTATCTTCAATAGTTTTCTTAGATTATGGTTGACCATGATTCCTTCCTTTGAGTACTTCTGCATAACTCCTTCTATTTTCTTCATTCTTCTTTTCTAGAAACCTAGAGTGCTTCTCTTCATTCTCTCTAACTGATGTGGATGTTTCTGTCTCTTCAAAGTTCTTGTTGAGATTGATGATTTTACTTCTCAATATGACAAATTCTTCTTCAAGCTTCTCAACCTCTTATTCTTTCTTCATTATCTGAGACTTCATGACTTCTTATTTTCTTTTCACTTCTTCAAGATGAATTTTTAATGTGATTATTTCTTCTTCAAGTCCTTTCTCTTCTTGACCAAACTCTGCCTCAAGCTAGCTTAGATAGTTAGTTATTTCCTTAAGATGATCTGTCAATATGTTTTCTCTCATTTATGCTTCTTCTTTCTATGCTTCTATGTTGGCTTCCAAATATTGCTTTTGATATTCAAGTTTTTCTTTGATCTTTCTGGCTTCCTCTAGCTGATTTCTGAAGTTCTCGATGACCCGTTGGGATTCTTCAAAAATGTGAACACTTTCCTTTTGTTTCATCAATTATTTCTTGAGTGATTGTTTTCTTCTCTTAGTTCATCTAAAGCAGTAATCAATTCTGCTTCATATTTTTCTTCCTTTTCAATTAGTTTTTATGTCTCATTTTCTTCATGGCATTATATTTCAAAATGTCTGCATTTTTCACAATTAAAGCAAAACAATATACCTCTAGTGATTGTGTACTCATCATCTTCTGAATCTATTTGACATGGTGAACATAATTCTTCTTGATCTATATCTGCATCTTCTTTGGCATTTTCTGAATCTACGATGGGTGAAGAATATATGTCATGTAACTTATCCTAAAGTTCTTTAGCTGATGAACATTTACCAACCTTTTCTCTTACCGGATTAGGTAATCCTTCCTAGATAAAATTCATTGCTATTTTGTTATTCTTCTTCAATTCCTTCTTGGCTGCAGTCTTTTCCCTTTTTGAACTGTCATATCCTATAACAAATGATAGCCAAATATGATGTCCCTGTGCCTGTAAAAATACTTTCGTCCTTCTGCTCCACATCTCATACTTTAAACCATTCTGACCATTAAACATTGGTACTCCATTCTCAGAATAATCCATGATCTCCTTCTAGTGGTTAAAATGTTTCCTGAATGAATCTTCTCTGAAACTAATTGTTGGATTACTGAGGGGGGGAGGGGGGTGAATCAACAATAGAGAAATTTAATCATTTTTCACCATAAAATGCAAGTGTTATATCAATGTGGCATTATCATCCAATAGTTGTTGAGTAAATAAACAATGAACAAATGAGCAATCACACACATACACAGCACATCAGTGTTTTACATGGAAACCCAAAGCGGGAGAAAACCACTGAATTCTTTTTCTTATATGTATTTAAGAATTACATTCATTGGAAGCACCAACTTCATTTGTTTTCCAGCTGCAACTGGAAGGAGGCTCCAACCCTCTAGTTTCTCAGGCTACAACCTGAAGGAATATCCAACTCCCCAATTCTCTGGCTACAACCCCCTAGTTTCTCAAGCTACAACTTGAGGGAAGCTCCAATTCCCCAATTCTATGGCTACAACCAAAAGGAGGCTACATCCGGAAAGTGGTTACAACCACCTATCCTTGCCCCGTCCAACCGCCCTAATATAGAAGTAGAATGATGGAACCACTGCCACACTATCACTGTGAGATATATTGCTGTAAACTTGTACCAATCAACCTGTAATCAACCTGTAACAACCTGTACCAATAACCTATTCCCACATGTACCATACATCAACCTATACCTCAACCTGTACCATAAACAAATGCATCAACCATGCACCAAACCTGTTGTAACAGATATTAAATTTGACTGTGCTGCCCAAGACTGGTGGTGGGTGCAGGGCTTTGCAATTTGGGAAATACTTGCTTTCTCATTGTTGTCTTGCAGTGCATGACGTATACGCCACCATGGGTTGAATCTCTTCGTAATTGGAAACATAAAATCCCATGTAAAATTGAGGGTTTCTGTGCCTTCTGCGCGCTCCAAGAGCATGTGGAATTATCACTATCCTCGATGGGGGAAATCATAGCGCCATGGGATTTGGTAAATAGTTTGAGCAATAAGTTGATTTATTTTCAGAGGTGGGAGCAAGAAGATGCTCATGAGTACATGCATGGTCCGCTTGAGGATTTACACAACTGTGCCCGGTGTCCAGTAGGGGATTGTTTTTCATCCTGCCACACCGCCCAAAAATTCCTTTTGAGATCATTTTCCTTCTGAATGCTCTTGTGCACATGGGCAGTGCCAATTATCAAAGAATAACTCCCGAGTTTTATAATTTGTTGGATCCTGTTGTGATACCAACCAAATTGAGTACTCACACTGAAGCATATGCTTGCCTACACCTACCCAGTTTTTGATGCCCTTTTAAAACTGCTCTTAACTGGATTTCATAGAATCCAAATCTTCGGAAGAGTCCAAAGATAGTTGAGGAAACAATTGAAGTGAGGAGATTCGTCATCACTCCGACAAAAGCGTACTGTCTTGCTCCAAAAGTGGAATTGTCAAACAGAGTCTTAAGGCACTTTAAGAAGTTTGCAGACCGATTTATGCGAGTAACTTTCATGGATGATAGCATGCAAGCATTGTCCTCAATGGTACTAAATATGCGTATAGCACCCATTGTTAAAGAGGTTTCCTCTGGTTCTACTGCATATAGGACAGCTATTTTTGAGTGAGTGAAGCAAATACTCCATAAGGGTTTTAAGCTACGTGGACGTGACTACTTGTTTCTAGCATTCTCGGCAAATAAATTGAGAGACCGTTCTGCATGGTTCTTTGCTGAAGGGAAGGAAACATCATTGGAACGTGAATATAATGCAGTCTTTGGTCTGTGGGCTCCTATGTGCTGCTCATCACACTGATCAGATCGTCCCCTCTGTCGGCGGCGCATTGAACATTTTTAAGACGGGCGTTTCCTGCCGAGACTGGAATTCTTGTCACGAGATCCGTGGTGCCTGAAAGATCCGCTGACAGATGCATTTAGAGCCCGAGGATATACTTGCCCGTGTGAATGGTGACTTTGTAATACAATCCTCGGAGTTGGAAATTTTATATCTGCTTTCTCCAAGTTACCTGGGCGGCCCGAATTAACGCATTCCGTTATGTCTTTCATATTTTATAATTAATTACAAAACGGAGTGGTGAAGTGTGGCGGGTGTGCACAACCCACGTCAGAACAACGTGAACAATCGCCAACAGGTGGACGAACCAGGGTTGATTGCGGGCAATCGCCAACAGGTGGACGAACCAGGGTTGATTGCGGGCTGAGTAACCGAAGGAAAGCAGGCTCACGGGGATCGCTCCCACGTTTAATATATTCGCCATTCATGAATTATAGGCACCTCTACTCATTAAATTAAAAGAGTCGGGATGGCGGAGAAAATTAGAGTGTTGGGAAAATACAATTATTTGTTTGCGACACGTTGCAATTTCGTTCGGCAACGCACGCACTATTGATTATGGCTATGGAAGATACATCAGAGAGGCTCTCCTGGCTGGACTAACAATGCTGTCAAGGGCCGTTTGAAATACGTTTTTTTCGATAATTAATTGCACCTGGCTATGCAGAGAATCAAAACGACGATACTGACAGTCGGATTTGGAATAGCTTACTGCTCGCTCGGATCACTAGATGATTCCATTTAGCATGACAAACGCGTCACATCCCTGCACGTAGTAATCGTGGAAACTAGGTCTCGATAACCCCAGCACTTGTGTGATATGGTGTATCAGCAGCAGCCGAAGAGCGTATTTCACTATCGACTCCAAGATGGGGCCGCTACCACTGTAAAATGACCAGGAAAGCCCGCAGATGACACGGATACGAGGATGCTGAAGAAATTTTGAATGTAAAATCCGCGATAACAATGGGCTTCATTTGTATTGAATGCCATAAAAGCAAATGAGTTATTTCATTGTCCGTGGCAAGGAGGTTCTTATTGTGGATGAGTTTACTGGCCGTGTCATGCAGAAGATGGAGCGATGGCTTACATCAGGCAGTTGAGGCAAAGGAAGGAGAGAGAATTTTGGAGTCTTGACAAATAGATCTGATGAACAAGGGGACCAATGCAGTGAGTGTTTTAAAGGAAAAGTATATCGTTGGCAGTTTCCTTAGGTTGGTGTTGTGAATCGTTCTCAAGAAAAGTGTTGACATGGTTGTTGCAAGATGAAGAGAGCGGGAAACTGTAATTAGATCACGTATCCCAAGCCTTCAGTCACTTATCAACAAAACCCTTGCTGGAATCGAATCAGAGTTGAGTCGTCTTGGAAAGCCGATTGCTGCAGACGCTGGAGGACAATTGTATGCAACTGTGGAGATTTGTCAGGATTTTGACCAGATATTCAAAGAGCACCTCGATGGTGTGTGTCCAGGTGGTGATATAATTTACAATGTCTTTTATAATCAACTTCCTGCAGCTCTTAAAAGGCTATCATTTGAGAAGCACCTTTCAATGGAAAATGTGAGGAAGCGTATTACTGAGGCGGATGGCTATCAACCTCGTTTGATAGCCCCTGAGCAAGGATACAGGCATCCGAATGAAACTTCCTTGAGCACTATCAGAAGTTCTGTCGAGGCCACTGTTGATGCGATACATTATGCACTCAAGGATCTTGCTCATATAAGCAGTGAGTGAGACAGCGGAACTCAAGCAATACCCATCTCTCCGCATTGAGGGAAGACTAGAGACGAGGGACTTGGCTTTCTTGCTACGAGCTGCATACGATTAGAAGACGATGACGACCCTATCTAAGAATCATGGTCATAAGGCATTGCTTCAAGTACACACCAGTATGAAAGATGTTGACAAAATATTATTGCTTGGTACAAGTGGAGGCCGATATATGACGATAATTCCAGATTGATATTTAGATGTATTTTCTGTAGCAGCAGTTAAGTAAGATGTAAGGAGAAATCTATTCAGAGGGTTTGAAAACAGTGATTCATGTCAGCACCGAACAGTCAGCACCTGGAATTTGAAGGAGAGGTGCCCCCAAACAGCAGAACACCCGGCAGCCGTGAATTCCAGAGAAGACAAAACGCTTCATATTCCTGGAACGCAAAGAGTTTCAGATTTTTCTCTTTAAAAGATTGATGTATGTAGCATTTGAAGGGAGGAGGAGAGACAGACCGGGAGCCTTTCACAGGCTGGGTTTGTAATGTATTTTTTCATCAAATATAGAACAGAGTTCAAGAGATTCTATACTTTGTCATTGTCTGATTCCGTTTTCTTCCAGTGTTATCGTTTCTGAAGTTTTCATCACTGTTTTTTCTGCCTTATGTTCGTTATTTCAGCTTGTAATGGTTACAATTCAGTACAACCTCTACTGTAGCTATTTGAAGCATCCCTTAATATGCAGTTTTTCCTTTGTTTTGCTGTGAGTAAAATAAGACTTGCGCTTTAATCGTTTCGCCTCATTTACAAGTTTTATTTGTGCGTAGCCTTTCCTCTGTCTTTCAGCGAGACAAGACCTGTGTTCATATATTTGAAGTTTCAGTGTTATTTCTTCTATTGAAAGAAAGACCAGATGCTTGGCTTTTTCTTTCAGTTTTGTTCATCTCTATGTGCTATCCATCCTCATGTTTTTTTTAATGAATTAGACAAACGAGGTCATGCCTTTTGTTTCTGATCTATAAATGAGTGGAATGACTATTTTGGACCTGGTTCTTGAAGCCTCCTATGACTGACCGATCAACAAGTTTTATTTCCTTTAAAAATGTGCTAAGACTTGGCTCTTTCACAGCCTAGAGTCGACTCTTGCGACAACAAAACCTATACAAATAACCTGTCCAAACACCCTGTAATCAACCTATACCTTAAACAAGTGCATAAACCATGCACCAACCTATATCTCAACCTTTTTCTTCTTGTAGTGTTTTGTTGCCGTGATTTTTTCGTCACGATTTTTCCGCCACACTTTTTTTGTCGCGGTTTTTCTACCACACTTTCTATGTCGTGGTTTTCCTGCGGCACTTTTTTTGCCACCGTTTTTCTGCCACACTTTTCCTGCTGTGATTTTCCTATCGTACTTCTTTTTCCGCACTTTTTCTGTCCCAATTTTCCTACCACACTTTTTTTTTCCACGATTTTTCTGCCGCACTTTTTATGTTGCACTTTTCCTTCTGTACTTTTTCTGTCGCACTTTTCTCTATCAATAATACCTGCCCAAATAACCTTTCACAAAACATATATTCAATGATATTCAATTGTGTTTTGAATGAGAGACCCTTGCCTCTTATTTATAATTTCATGTAGCTTCCCCAAGGGGTTACCTTCTAACCATCTTAACCCACTTTTCTTATTTTAGGGTTAACCCACTTATAACCACTCGTCCACTTAACTTAACCACTTTCCATAATTAGTAAGTTCTCCATTAACTTTATTATTTAAATAATTTATTTTGCATCCTCTTTGACTTATAATACAATCATCACTTCACTTTATTATTTAAATAATTTCTTCTTTGCAAACACTTTGACTACTTTGACCTTTTGGGGCTTCTAGATGACTCATGAGGGTTCTCTAACTTCACATGGCCATAACTCTCTAACCGTGAGGAGTTATGTGACGTTCCACATACCACCATAAATGGCATGACATGTACCATCCATCTAGAATAGTCTTACCTTCAAATACATTAAAACTCATACCATTATACATAAAAAAAAACTTGGGTCCATTACCCAAACCTTTGTGCTACCGAAATTCGCTACCGAACTTTCTTCAAGGGTTGACATCAATGAAAACCAACCCAAATAATCAATAGTGGCATCTTTGAAATAAATAAGTCCAACGGACTTAGTCCTTGTACTTGTTCCTTCATCTCGGGTGTGGGGAACCCGATTGTATCCGTTGATATTTTTATCACTCCGCGCCCTTCAACTATTTGTGAGAAGTTAGAAGTGGTAGCCTCTACTTCCCCTATTGTGCCTACCAGTTGTCCTATAGTGCATATTCTTTCTTCTTTCAGGCTTACTATCTCCAGCTGTTGTTGCAATTCAGTAAGTTTTTCTTACATCTTCTTATCGATTTCTTCATGTCATTGTGACATATGCTAAACTACCTCCTCAGCAGCATCCTTTACTTGGTACCCAATTCAATCCATGTCATCATCCATCAATATATAAAAAATCGATTCCTTGTGTGCTTTCTTCTTCTTACATATAGATGGGATTGGTATTGTCCCCTTTTATTTTATTTTCTTTCCTATCTTGGCAACTGTATATTGTGTTTTTTCTGTTGATAGTGTGGTCTTTGGTACATCCTCTATGCCATTGCCTTGACTGTGTTCCTCATCATTCCCTATACTATTGTGTTAATCTGCCTCTTTATTGTCAGGTTGCTCTATCTTAGTTCCATCTGTAGGGATCTTCCAATCTAGGTCCCAATCCTTCATCATTAGCTAGATATCTTCTTCAGTAAGCTTGTACTTTTTATAGACCCACTCTGTAGTGTCCCCTTTTGTACACATACCAATTTGTAGTGTACCAATTCACTACCCAGGTTTCCAAACCCCTCAATTACCATTCTATACATGAATGTTTACATAATTGATACAGGAATTATAACCACATGCATTTAACACAATTAAACACATTTAAATCT